>JANEHK010000950.1:0-16185 GCA_025960845.1 Tachycineta bicolor | reverse complement strand
GGGGGGGTGGTAAAAGCAGGGATTACGTCATCTGTTTTTAAAGTGAGTGGAAATCCTTTTTCCTTGAGGACTGAAGGGAGATTGTTTTTCCCGCAGCCTCCTGCAGGTGGAGAGCTGGAGGGTAATTTAAGGTCTGATGGAGAGGGCGTCATGCGGTTGGACACAGAAGACAACGCAGTTCCTAATCTCAGACAGGAATTTCTACCCGACCGCCCCGTCGACCCGACTCGCCGCCCCATCATAAAAACAGCCCTTTTTTTTTTTTTTTTTTTTTTTTTTCCTGATTGATTAGATCTGTTTCTGTTCACAGAGGAAAGCAGTCCGTATGAAAACCTGCTTCCATTGGACCAAGCCGAAGATTGTATCAGCTTCCAAGAAAAGTCCTCCTGTAGCCCCCCTCCCCCGTTACAAAACCCTGCCGCATAAACCTTATAGAATTGCCAAAAGAAATAGTCCTGGAAGGTGGTTGATTCTGTCTTTTTAAGCCCATGAAAAAGTCCAGTGGTTGTTTCAGAGCTGGGTAGACACTGGCTCAACAAAGTTGCAGTAATCAATTTTCTGGTAAAGAAAATAAAATATACTGCAAGTAAGGAGGTAAAGGGAGCACGTTGAAGAAGGCTTGTGAAATATGCAACATTTTGGTGATCCTTCGAAACAAAGAATACTGTGTTTCAAGTATGAAAAAACCCCAAACCTTTTTTGTAATATCATCCTGAAAATCCTGTTGCTAATAGTGAAAACGATTAGGGTATTGTCAGATGTGCTTTGATACTGTGTGAGAAAGCTAGTGCAATCGTGGAGATTATTAGCATGGCGAAAGAGAGGATGACAGCATAAATGAATAAAGGGACTGATACGAGAATAAGAAAAAATACTGATAATACTGAAAATACTTTGCTAATGACTTGTGTGTTGAGAACTCCTGGCTTTAACGAAACAGAAAAATTTTCACAGGTATCCTAGGTAGACATAATTTCTTTATCCTGAATACTAATCCATTTTACTGACACCTTTTTGCTTTTCTCCCTCAAATCACTTAGATTAATTGACACAATCCCTGTATTCTGAGAGGAAAAAAAAAAAATAAAAAATTCAGCTGACTTTTAACACTATCATTATTTCAATAACAGAGTGAAAATAGTAATTTGAGATTTTTCCTCAAAAATCTCAAAATTTTCCTCAGTTTAAAAGTTGTATAGCTCATGGGACATGGCTAGTCAGAATATTTTTGTAGGTATGGACTTTTGCATTCTCTTCTCTTCCAGCTGTGAAAATATGGTTGCAGAACTAAATCCAGTTTGGTTACCAGGTTGGTAACCTTTTTTTCCTAAAGTTCCAAAAAATTATTACCTGTCTCTATTGATGAAGGTGTGACTTCAAATGCAGGAAAAATTGGTGAATATAGTTACCATGCAGGACACAGATGCTGAATTTAAAGATGATTATAATGGCAGTTTTCCTCACCCAAGTGATACTAGTATGATGAGTGTTGATGAGATCCTTTTGCTGGTTCTCCTAGATTTTCTTCCTTTAGAAGATGTTAGAGCCTATGCAGTAGAGGAGGTACAATAGTAGGAAGCACATTTTGAAGCAAAAACTCCAGGCAGAAGTAGCAGGGGAAAAAAAAGTCCCTGTCCTTCAAAGTGTTGCTCTTCATATCTTGCTTTATGAATATTTGCACTGGTGTTGAGAGGCAGCAGAAGTAGCCCAGGAAAACGCTTAGCTGAGAATGATGAAATTGAACTTATTAGACCAAGTGTTTTCTTGAAAAGAGAGTTGGAAATGTAAGATTTTTCAGCTCCTGTATTATTTGGACAATGAGGAGAAAAGGTTTTATTTTGATCTACAAGATTTTTTCATTTCAAAGCATGATGCTGATCAACATTTAAATACTCTCTGACCAGGTCAATGTCAGGTTTTTCGTAGCAGAAAACTGTTTAAGTCTGTCTGAAAGTGCTGATATTAGGCATTGTCTCTGAAATGTTTATTCACCTTTTGCCATAGCCCAGAGAATGGCTTGGACCAGATCCCCTTCCCCAGTCTTCTTAAGAGAAAAATGTATTTTTGAACAGTTCTCTTATATTAATGGCCCAATAATGACACTGTCAGAAATTCTCCCTGTCTGAAGCCAGGTACAGTTTGCTAATATGTAATATAGCTAATATACTTACTGTTTTTTCATTTTAAGATTTGAAAATCTTAAGGCAATCTCTTTGGGCCTCTGGTCACTAGCCTCCCAGACCTCTGTGCCTCCTGGGAAAATCTGGGGGAGAGGACTGATAACTATGTGAGAGGAGGACTGAGTTAGGGGTTTATACAGGCAAACTGAGACTGCTGGACGTGCATTCAATATTGCTATTTCTTATCTTTCTCTTGAGATTATGGTGGTTATGAGAGTTCAGTAACTGGAGAAAGCTAATTAATATGCCCACTTTCAAGAGGGAAAGGAAGGATATCAAGAGACCTGTACACAGCACAGTCTCATCTCAGTTCCTGGGAAGATTATGAATTAAATCTTCCTGGAAGCCATTATTAGGCACAGCAAGATATATAATGTGGTTCATAACAGCCATCATGGCTTTACTGAGGACAAACCATGTCTAACCTGATTACATTCTGTAATGAGGCACCTGTCTCTGTAGGTGAGGGTACAACTGGTAAACAATTTTGTTTACCTTGACTTAACCAAGTATTTTGACATGGTTTCTTAAAGCATTAGGGACTAGTGGACACAACACAGGTGGGTAAGCAGCTCCACTGTATGTCTCGAAGGACAGAGGTGTACAGCATGATGTCTAAGGAGTGGTTGCACTGTAGAGGCTGATACTGGTGCAAATATTGCTTAACATTTTCATCATTGACCTGGATGATGGCAGAAAAATTGCCCTTTTGTTTGCGAATGGCAGCAAAATGGGTGGCAAAGCGAGTCAGCCATTACACTGGGCTATACACACAGATAGCATTCAAAAGGATCTCAGCTACCCTGACTGTAAGGTACCTGGTGAAATTTGGTAAGAACAGACAGACCTGGGCCGGCATGATCCCATGCAGCAGCATAGGCTAGTGAGTGACATGCCACAAAACAGCTCTTTCATAAAAGACGAGGCTGAGTGAGAATTTAAGCATGAGTCAGCACTGTGGCATGAAGGCTGTCTGCCTGTTTGGTGGTCACAGTACGTGTAGCCTGCATAGCAAGGGAAGTGTTTCTTCCCCCTCATTCAGTACTTGACATTGCATCAGGTGAGTACAGCTCAGAGATACATCCATCCTTCCTCCATACCCATCAGGAGATTGCTAAACATGTTCAGCAGATGGCTATTGGAATAGCTGAGGGGATAGAGCACCATGGAGATTTTTGGCTGTTGAAAACACGGAGGTTTCATTTCATAAAGGGATAAATGTATACAATTATTTAATACAGACTGGATCATTAAAGATGGTGTGCTTTTAACACCTAAGACTGTGTGGGTAGAGAAGTTCTGGAGTGAAAACAAAATCTAATACCTAGGAAGTAGTTTGGAAGAAGTACTGTTCTTTCCAAATGTACAAAGGTTAAAAGAAAGAAAGAAAGAAAGTAGTATTGACCCTTAGTATTCCAATTTGCATTAGGAGAAGGATTAAAAATAAACAGATTAAAGGAATTTTATGATTGGCTTATTCACTGTTCTCCTTCTACACTTATTCTAGTCTGCTTCGGTTTCCATAGCTACTAGTTTAATCATGATGCACAGAGCTATTTCTAATTACAGTATATGCCAGCATAAAATTAATTCTTTGAGTATCTCAAGCAAAAACCCAGCTTGCAGCTTGTTCTTTGACATTTTATTATCACAAATCCTGAAGCAGCACACTAGCACATTGTATTTAGTCTGTTCTATTTTATTAAAAAAAAAGTCTTTAAATATATACCTGCTTAGATCCTTGTCAAGGGAGACAGGTTACAGAAGGACTGTATTTTACCCAAGTCTGATGCATTAATTTCAAATTATTTACCACTTGTAAACGATCAGTGGCTATTATAGAAAAAAATTGTCATACTGAACATCCAATGTCATCTCATTCTGTTCTGTTTTTTTATAAATGTGAAGTTTCTGTGACATCTTTAAATTCTTCCTAGGCAAAAGAATTATTTTCCTCCCAAAATAAAGATAATGGATTAGATATATCTTCTGTCTTGAAGAACTCACAAGGACTCAGGTTCTACAACTGAGTACAGGTGAACCAGACATACAGTTCAATGAGAAGTTAATTCAAGTGCAGTGATTGCAGGCTAGGTCACAAATTAATCTTCCTTTGAATTCAGTAAAAGTCTTTATGTGAACAAAGAATGTGAATTGGGATCTGAATACATTTCTAAGATCTAGAATTTAAAACTTCTAAAATGATACACTGACTTTGCTTGATTTATGAATTTTAACAATGTTCAGTTAGTTGGAAATGCTTAGGTGCATGTTTTCCTTCAACAGATTTGGATCATGGAATGCAATAACAAGTGTCTCTTCCATTTGCTTCTTCCACAAACATCCTTGCTATGTTGTATAGTGAACTCTGTCTTTTTATATAATGTGCATTATATACTTGTATTTCTTAAAAACTTTGCCAGCCTTTATTGATTCAGTCACTTCTAAATGAATTTTCAAAAGAACATCAAAAGAAGCTGCACTCATTGTAAGATAATCATTAGTGTCTCATCACTTGAAAAATTATCTATAGACTGAGGGTTTTAATTAGGTTTTTTTAATTTTAAATCCATCTTGCTTCATCTTTAGCCTACATCTCCAAACTTTCTTAGTTTTCTTACATAGAATTTTACCTGTATGAGATGGCTGTTCTACTAGACTTTATCTTTAAGCATTTTATATATATGTTTTTTTCAGGTACCTTCATTCTGGACTTGCATTGCACCAATAGAATACACTTTTACTGAAAAATGTATGATTATTTCACTTTTTCATCTGTAAAGTTTGGGGGTTTTTTTGATGGTAAATATTAGTGTAGTTAAAATACTGTTCTGTGAGTACAGTGTAAAAATTGCCTTTTCCACCAGTACTGGTAGAGCTATCATTTTAGATTGACCTGGCGAAAAGAAAGACAAAGTTAAAAGAAACCAAACCAACCAACCAACCAACCCCAGTAAATAATAAAAGTAGACTTGCTAAGTTTGATGCAGGATGTTTGGAATGTTTCTTTTTATACTCTCCTAGCTGTTGGGCATTCTCAAACTGTTGTGATTAAAAAATGCTGTTGTAGTAAATTAGAAACAGTAACCAATAGAAGTTGGTCTATAGCACAGCACACTCAAACAAAATCCAATCTAAAAACTCTCACAATTCATTATATTCTTATATATTCCCATGAACACTGTTTTGAAGTTGATAGGCATATATTTGTTTCAGAAACTATGTGACTGTACTGATAATACAATATATTATTTCTCCCATTGGAATTAACTGTTACATTCCTTGTAGAATTTCCAAAAGGATTGTGGATGCTTACTTCAAAATGTATTGACATATTCAGGTATGTTGGTGTGTTATTTGAGCAGAGTGGTTGGACATCATTGGGCAGATGGAATTGGTATCTCTGTGTTACAGATTATCATCTGTATAATATATAATATTATATATATAATCAAACCCTGTCCTGTCCTGATTCTTCAAGTCTAATAGATACAGCATAGAGTGGTGCTTACATCCATTTGCTTTAAAGTACTTGAAAATTTACTTTTTTATTTCCCTTTTTGAATGATCTTATAGTTATCCTAGTGTGTTTAAATAACCAAATAATTGCTAAACATTTCTCTGGTAAACTGATGAGGGAGAAAAATAATATGGAAGATACACAAAAGCTAATTATCATATTATCATCTATTTTCATTTTTCCTCATATTTAGTGATAGAGGAAGTGTGGATTGATCCCACAAAATTAAAGAAGTTAGTGTTAGCCAGTTCAGAGTTAAAATATTATAACTTGTTTTGATAGTAGCTGGTTCCAATGAGCCTTGCTAGATGCAAGGTGGCAGCTTCTCTGTGTTTGCAGGCAGTCTCTAGCTAGGCTACTTCCCAGTGGGCACACATGTATAGAGACACAACCACACATATTGCAGGGACAGACAGCCATTGCGGACACCTGCAAAAACACAAAAAAGGGATCAGAAACATGAATAAGAAAAGCCAGAGAAATCTAATGACTAATAGCTTGTCTACATGTGTCAAGTCTCTTTTATCCCCTGACTTCTCTCCATTTTACTGGTCTTGTTTCTTGTTGATTCATCTTGATCCCTCCCCATCTCCATCCTTGTCTTTCCTAAATTAACAATTTTTATGTAATTACTTCTACCCAATGGGTCACCATTTTACCTGAGTACCACTGGCTTTACACTCTCTGTTTGGCAAAATCAGACCATTTTGTTCATCTAACTGGGCAAGTGATTCGTACTGTTTTTTTTCTAAAATGCTGTATGTGGTTGTTATTGTTGCTAGTTGGAGGAAATAGGTAGTTGCTTTAACAGAAACAAACTTAGGTAACAACAGGATTGCTCGTATTATAGTTCATGTTTTATCAACTCTTTAAGTGAAAAATTGCTTAAAAATTTTATTCTAAAAGGCTTTAAAAATATTCTGTTCGACTCATTTAGGGTTTGGCGCTTTGTTCTCAATGTAAACTGCAATAGTGTGCTTTTTTCAATATCTAATGGCTTTGAAATACAGTGTATTCTTTATAAGCAGAAAAGTTTACTGTTTAGAAAGCATGAAATGCAGATGTTTAAAATTATGAAAAATGCTTATTTTGACTAAATGAGTGTTCTGATTGATGATGATGCAGACATTTAAATTTCATGAATGGTTACTTTTCAGAATCACTGTTAATGGAACTGAAAAAATATCAGTATCTCTATTTTAGCCTTGAGCAGTACACAAGGTCTTGTTTGAGATGCAGTTAGAAAAAGAGTTCTGTGAGGGTTATATATATGTTAATAATAACACATTTAAATTAAAAATCTTTGTGGGAATCATCCACCCATTCAGTTTAGTAGTGGTTATGTAGGGATTAAAATTTTAAAGTGGTAATTAGAAGGGCCCAATAAATAGCTAAGATGCTTTTAGACAGCAGGGAACTTTTTAGAACATGAGGAGAAATAAGTTGAGCATTCCTAAGTACGTTCCTGTTGAAAGTAAAAGGGTAGTATTTTTGAAAGTGAGAAGTCTAAACACATGAAAGGGGAAAAGCTCATACATAATATTGCAGTTCTATGTTTAATTCAAATGAAAAGAGTTTGATATTTACTCTGTGCATGCTGTCCCCCCTCTCCCTCAAGTTATTTAAGTCATAGGGATGACACCAGGAGAGAACTCAGAGACCACTGGAGTATAAAATCTGAACTCAACAAAAATGGACATTACAGTTGGCAAGGGCACACTTGAGTCTCTGGGTAAGGATTAAGGGACAAACAAGTAATTGTATGTCATTGTGGGAGTCAAATCTAGACCACTCAGCCAGGATGATGACATCAAAGAGTTATTCTTTGAGGAACTAAGAGACACCTCCAAATCAAATGCCCTTTATCCTTATGGAAGATTTCAGCTTGCCAGAAATTAACTGAGGGTATCACACAGCTGGAGCAAACAGGTCTGGAAGATTCCTAAGGCATTTGGATGTTAACTGCATGGACCAGGTTCCAAGGTGTAGGAGAAGAGAACACAGGTGACCTTGCCCCTGATAAGTAACAGCTGTTAATTACCCAATACAGCCTTGCCTCTGATGAGTCACAGCTATATCCAGTAAGGATCAGTGTGATAAAAGGAAGTGGGTTAGTTTGTGAAGAGGATCATAGAGGAGGAGGAACCTTAAGGAAGAGGGAGTAAGAGGCTCATGAAGGGTCCTGGACAGAGAGACTCACTGCTGTGAGGTCAGTCTAGGTCTGCAGCTAGTCTTTGTTGGAACCTGCAGTCGTAGTCTAGCCAGGTAAAAGCCTGCAAGTCAGAGTCTGCAAACTAATGCATGCAGTCATAGTTTAGCAGGCAATAACCAGCAGTCAGAGGCTGCAAAAGAAACCTACAGTAAGAGCCCGCTGCAGCCAGAGTCAGCAAATAGTTAGAGTCAGGAAGGCTGAGCTGTAAAGAGGAATAAACCAGGACACTTTTCATGCTGTGATAAACAAGAAGCCTGTGTTGTGGCTCATTTCTACCCTCTAACAAGTGGGCTGCTGCAATATCAAGGGAACAAGGTAGGAAAAATGCCCTCATTGATTTGTTGATATTAACAGAGTGGGTCTGATGAGTGAAATGGAGATTGGTGGCTGTCTTGTCCACAGTGACCACAAAACAAGTGAGCTTAAAAGCTCTGTTGACAGAAGGAAAAGAGCCAGTGCCAACAGAACTTCAGTGTTGGATATGAGAGTAGACTTGAGGCTTCTCAGGCTACTAGGGAGTGAGGTTCCCTGGGAAAGTGCTTCTGAAGATGCTGGTATCCATCAACGCTGGTCACTTTTTAAGCACTGCTTCCTGGAAGTACAGGACCTGGCACTTCCAAACTGCCTGAAGTCAAGCAGGTGAGGTGCAGAAGGCTATCTTGGCTGACCAGGAATCTTCTTTTGGGGATAAGGTGAAAAAGGAAAGAATATGGCCAGTGAGGCAAATATAGGTGACATGTAAGGCACCCAAAGATGCTGCTTGACAGTCTAGGGAGAAAACTTGTGAGGCCACAGCTCAAGTGGAGTTGAAGCTGGTTAGAATTATCGGTGACAATAAATTTTTTAAAAAAAATATATTAATATCAAAAGGCAGTGGAGAAATCAACTAAACAACCCATCACAGGATGAGAATGGTCACCTCACAGTCAGGGATATGGACAAGGCAGAGATGTTTAATGCTTTCTTTGCCCCTGTCTTCAACATGATTCCTGGGCTACGGTGATCCCGACATCCTGAGCAGGAGGATCACAGCTGTAAGACTGATTAAACTCCCAGTTGACTCTGAACTTGTGTGGCATTTGCTGCCTGCCCCAGCTGGATCCTTTGTAAGACTATGGGGCCTGATGGGTTTAACCTGAGGACACTCAATGAGCTGACTGATGTCGTTACAAGGCCTCTCTGGATGATTTTTGAGTGGTCTTAAGAATCTGGTGAGGCCCCAGTCCATTGGAAAGAGTGGTTCCAGTTTTCAAGAAGGGCAAGAAAAATGACCCTGAAATTCCAGGTCTGTCAGACTCATTCCAGTGACTGGTAAATTTATGGAGATTATTCTGGGAGGTATTGGAAATCACCTAAGAGATAACAGCCATTGGTCATAGCCAGCAGGACTTCATTGAAGTCCTGTTTGTCAGACCTGATTTCTTTTTATGAAAGTATAACCCATGCAGCTGACCAAAGGAATCCAGCTGGCATGATATTTTGACGCTTCACGAAAGCTTTCTGGGCTGTTTCTCATAGTACCCCTCTGAACAAAATTATTCATCTGGATGAACACATCATGGGTGAGCAACTGTCTCATGGGTTGAGCATAAAGGGGGTTACTGTGATGTGATAACATCAGGTCAATGACCAGTTAGTTGCTGCAGAGCTCCACCGTAGGGCCGGTGATCTTCATAAACAATTTAGATGAAGGACTTGAAGGAATAGTAAGTAAGTTTGCAGATGATAGTAAATTTGGAGGAGTTGTTGACTTCCTTGAAGGTAGGGAGGCCCTGAGGAGGGACCTGGATAAAACAGAGGGCTGGAAAAATCACCAATTGTGTAAAGTTTGACAAGGTCAAGTGCTGGATTCTACACCTGGGAAAGGGCAACCCTGGATATACAGATAGGCTGGAGAACACCAATGGAGAAAGAGATCTGGAGGTCCTGATGAACAAGTTGAGTCTCTGCCTTGGCAGCCAGGAGGGCCACCTGTGTCCTGGGGCACATCACCAGCTGGGCAAGGGTGGGGATTGTCCCATTCTCCCCTGCACTGCAGCGGCCTCATCTTGAATCCTGTGTGCGGTTTTGGGCACCACAATGTAAGAAAGATATTAAGGTATTAGAAAGTGTCCAAAGGAGGGCAACAAAAATGGTGAAAGATCTTGAGGGGAAACAGAAAGAGGAGCAGCTGAGATTACTTAGTCTGTTCAGCCTGGAGACGGGGAGACTTCAGTGTCATGTATAGCTTCCTCACAATAGGAAGCAGCAAGGCAGGTTTTCATCTCTTCTCCCTGGTCAGAAGTGACAGTACCCTGAGGAATGGTATGAAGTTGTGTCAGAGAGGGTTTAGATTGGATATAAGAAAAGCTCTTTTACCCAGAGGATGATCAGGCACTGGAACAGGCTCCCCAGGAGAGTGGTCATAGCACCAAACTTGACAGAGTTTAAGTAGTGTTTAGTCATTATCAGGCACATAGTGGCATTCTTAGGGCTGTACTCTGCAGGGTCAGGCTCTGGGCTTTGATAATCCTTGGGGATCCTTTCTAGCTCAGGATATTTTATGTTATAATAAGACACAGCCATAACACACAAAGCTAAATCATTGTGGTCAATTCTGTTGTTACATAATTAACAGGAATAAGATTCTACTCAGTGAGGAACAAACCTAAAACAGTGCCTCAAATAATGTCTTATAGGTGTTTAATAATGTAGGTAGTAATTGACTGAAGCAATCACAGAATTGGTCTGAGACTGCTGAAATCTGATATTGTTTAACTAGTAAGTGTGGTGTTTAATCTACAGCTGGGGCCAGCCTTGATGGTGCTAGGTAAATGGCAGATAAAAAAGGTTTGTGTTTTGTTTTTGTTTTGTTTGTTTCTTCCCGTTTCCCTTCGCGCGGCGCGCCCCCCCGGCAGGTTGTGTTTGTTTGTTTTTCTTTAAAAGGAGTTAAGAGGGCTTCCAGAAATTTTTTTAGAGTGCTACAGATTAAATTTGTTTGAAAATTCAGGCTATAGTGAAGTATATTCCTCATTTTACTTCTGGAGGTGTCTATTAATGATCCCTCTTCTGAAAGGTAAGTATTGGGCTATTAAGATGCTGTGGTTTGATCCATATGACTATTTCAAGTGGGTTTGTGATTGAATGTTGATTGAATTTTGACTAAACTTTTCTGTTCAGTGGTGGAAAGGTATTTTAAAGATTGAAAAAGTCTATAAAATTTAGCAAAGGATATGTCTAATTTTCCATAAAAGGTGTCCACTAACTTCTAGTGAATTCATATTTTGCATGATTCCCAGCATATGTATCTTTATAGTATTTCAGGAGGTTCCTTATAGCCTGTATAGTGAGCTTAGTAGCAGCTGTGAAAGAATTTTAAAGTCTGTGAAGAAAATTAATTACTAGTTTTGGTTCTTAAATATTTGAAGTATCAAAAGGAGATTGGTGTTTCAAACTGTCATTTTACTGTCCACTGGAAGTAAGAGAAATGTGAAAAAAAGAAAACTCTTTGGGTTAATTTAGCCGTGGAAAGCATAAGAGAGGATCATAGAGTACAAGGAGTTTAAAAGCATCTTCTTGGGGAAAAGTCAGAAGACAGATCAAAATACAGTCTGAGTAGTTGTCAGGGTTTGGGATGTGGGTGGGGTACCTCTTTTTTTCTGAACATCGGTTGGGTGAAGGAATGTCCCACCCAGAGAATACTACAATTTGGTGATGAGGATGCATCA
This sequence comes from Tachycineta bicolor, assembly GCA_025960845.1. Classification (NCBI taxonomy): domain Eukaryota; kingdom Metazoa; phylum Chordata; class Aves; order Passeriformes; family Hirundinidae; genus Tachycineta; species Tachycineta bicolor. The sequence goes on along the minus strand of JANEHK010000950.1, from coordinate 4,566 downwards.
TTAAAACAGAATTTGAATTGTCTCAGGTAGAGAAGGACAATGAATTTGCATCTTCTATTTCACAGGTGAGTGTTCATGGATTGTACTGTGGTGCAAAGTATGTTTTCTTTTTTCTCCATCTGCATTTTAGAATAGAATATTTACCTCCTAATTATTGAGAGAGAAGCAGCTGGCATTTACTCTTTCTGAGAACTGAAGGTATACCAAAAATAGGATAGATTTTTATATATTCTGCATTTCTTAGTAGACTTCCTCTTGGTTAGTCCTAAACATCTTCTGATTGATGAACAGGATATTATTTATATCCTTTAAAATATCAAGTTTTGTTCCTGGAGTCCTCTCATAGGATTCCAACTTTCAACTTGTGACCAAGCAGGTAGAATTAAGGTAACTTGTAGGTGCCTGCCTAAGTATTTTCTTTTGTCTAATTCTTATCAAAGTATTGAAAAGATCCGAAAGCACATATGAAAATTTAACTGCACACTGATCTCAGTCAGCAAGAAGCAGGAGACACTGTAGTTACTTGTGTAAATAGTTTTTTCTTATTCTAATGCTGTTCTCTGGGAAAGTATTCAAGCCTCAAAGAAAGAACTGCTTAATAAGAATCCTTGCTATTGCCAGTGAACACACACACTTCCATGAATTAACTAACTAGGCCAATTTTTCCTTTTCTTGCTATTTTTAAAATACATTGTTTTAATCAGATCTTTTTTAGATATTTTGATGTGGTACTATGATATTGATCAATCATCACATATTACTCTATTACACACATTAGATCTAGAGGGATGTATCGAGCCTCACCCAACTGTTTGTGATTTTAATTAGTGTTGTGTCCCTTGCTTGGATTGACAAATGTGTATCTTGCTTCTGAGTCATTTCTGCACTGAGCATACAGGGACCATCATGCTGAACACATCCCCAGTCATGTGACTGAGAAGCCTGATGCATGATTTATCTTGAATCATACCCTGTATTTTTCTGGAACAAACAAGATACATTTGCAACAGCCAGGAGCGTAGCAAACCTCACTGGTTTCCTAAACAGATATTGCAGTAAGCTCTTTAAAAGAGTAGAAAAGTTAAAGCTTATACTAGCTTGTGCCAAGAGATTTAGACTGTGTTCCCGGTTCTCTTGTCTATCTTTTTTGCTTTATGCACAGGGACAACTTAGCCTCCTTGTTTGTTTCACACACATTTTCTTTGCTGGATATGTCTGGGACTTTGACTGCATAATCCAGATATTTCTTATGTATTAGATCATCTGAGTTTGAACCACAAGGGATGAAAAATCTTTACTGTTTTATGGTACAAAGCCTGCCTTGATTTACTGAGGCGTTTTTTTGTTTCACAGACCTCTAGAGAAAAGCAGGTCCTCATATTCACTGTTTCTGTAGGCATATTCTGGATTGTTCCCTGGTTTAACCTGGGATGCTGTCCAGAGGGTCTAATTCTGACTCCTTAGGAAAGGAGTTTAGGTGTTTAAATGGGAGAATATTCTGTAGTTATTACTATGAATATGTAACATTGAAACAAAGTCTGTAGCAATAGCTCTCAAGTGACTTTAGAAATATTTTTGTATAGATGCTTTCTGGCTTTTTAATTTTATTTAAAGGCTAACAAAATGTTTAGACTCCTAGATGCTTTTTTCTTCAAATAGAGATTTTTGAAAATTAATATTCCTGTCACTAGAACAGTACTGCAAACAGAAATCAGTCATACTGCCAAGTGACAGCGAATGCAACAGTTGCTTTTGGAACTGAATAGAGTTTTTTTGATGTGGTTTATACTGTGAAACATCTAAAAATGTTAGGTACTTTTCCACATTATATAAGTAGTAGTAATAGTATGTCAAAATATACAGCTTTAACATTAGTAGTGTTTACTTGCAGATTTTACTTTGTGTGCCCCAGAGTATAAAGATTACTTTCTTCCCCTAGTGAAATTCTGCAAGTGTTGAGTTGGAATTGCATCTATAATAGAAAATTTATTCCAGAAACTTCTTGGCTCTCAAGAATAAGCATGTTAATTTTAACTAGTCACAGTCAACTGAGTTTATTCCAGAAGCAAAAAAGGATTTTTTGTTTATTACTGTACTGTTTTCTGTTTTCCAGGCAAACTATAATAATTTTGTTCCTTCCTATTTCAAAATTACCATTACTATTGCATTCTGAATACTAAGAAAATCTACTAAGGTTTACTCTAAGATTCATTCATCCACTATTTGAAAATTCTGATGTATATTTTAGCTATTTTAATGAAGAATGATGAAATGGCTTTAGCACGTGGTGATTCATACTATGGTATCTGTATGTATGTACACTATGGCTTTGTCTGTATTTAATTGTATTTGATTGGAAATATACAACAGCTTATTTTCTTATTAAATATATAGCTGGAAAAATTATTTAGAGAAGGTAGGCTGACATAGATTCTATCATTTTTTTTCTTTGTGTATATGTGAATTGCAAGATTGTTATGGTTCATATTTATATGTGATCCACATTGGCAAAATACTTTATTTAAATGTTAAATTTGTTACAGTATTTCTTTCCATCTTTGCATTGCCTATAAAACTGTTAGCAGCAGAATGCTGCATGTTCAGCTATTTTTATTTCACTTTCCAATGTATATCTCAAATTAAAAAGTATTCCCACAGCAGTCATATATTAAATATCAGTCCTGTTTAATACTTTTATCAGTGATCTGGACACATGCATTAAGTACAGCCTCAATAAGTTTTCACATTTGGTTGATGGGCTGTGGCCGGTTGTGCAAGGTTCAACAAGGACAGATGTTGGGTGAGGGAGATTAGGGACAGGCGGTCAGAAGATATTGCATTGTACGGGTAGACAGAACCCCTCCCTCAACACTTAGTTGTTTAGTGTCCTTGATAAGCTAAGCAACATGTAGTTTGTAATGTAAGCAGACAGAAGTGATGTAGCAAACAGAAGTTATATAACCCCATGTAACCAGTCAATAAATGCCATTTGCTGTCTCCCACATTGGTGTCTGTGAGCTGGTGGCCCGAGCAGCCTGGGCGTGGCTGCCATGTCGTTCCTGAACCAGGTTGCTACGCCTCAGCGGAGGCAGCAAGTGGTGCCGAAACCCCAGGACATCACTTGGGAGAACGGGAATCTCCTGGACGGTTGAACGATGGCCGAGCGGCGGGGCCAGCTCGGCGAGGGGGACGCCCCGGATCCGTGGGAGGAGGATGGAAGCTCTCGTGAAGGTCGAATCTCAGATTCATAAGCAGTGGGGGATTGATTGTAAAGCAAAAGATTTTACCCTCGCAGTGACGAGGCTTTTGCAACTTGGGGTTATTGATCAACTGGTGGACAGTCTCCACCCAGATATATGGGATCAGTGTATGAAAGCTCTAGCCAAAGAGACAATGTCTTCTGGCTCAGGAAAAAACCTTAAATCATGGGGAAAAGTTGTGCAGGCTTTGCAAAAAGCTCTGCAAGAGCAAGAAACCTGGAAAGCTGCCCAGAATTGTTTAAGATTTACTCTGAAATTGGGGGTGGGGGCTGCGACGCAAACTTTTACAGAGGAAACTTTTACAAAGGATTGTCGGAGCGTAAAAAAATGCAATCTGAAGGTCAGCGACAGTGTTCAAGCTGTTGATAAGGTTAATTCTGCTGAGCGCAGAGACTCGGAGGAGCAAAAGCTCCCTCCAAAGCCTTCAAGCCCAGGGTCACCTGCTGAGGGAAAAAGACAGGCACAATTATTTTGGGATGATTTAGCTGAGGAAGCCAGAAATGCTGCCAAAAATTCTGCTGCTGAATTATTGTTAGAAAATGCTGGGGAGGGACCCCCACCCTATGCAGCACAATATTACACTGAATCCCCGGGGGAGGGCAGGAATGCAGTTGGACTGAACAAGGAAAGTTTGTTAGATAATGGGGATGCAGAAAACAGAGAAGGTCTTTTAGATAGCACACCCATTGCCAGTGAAAACAAAGTTTGAGAACGCGGATGCGTGCGAGCAGGAGAAGGAGGGAAAACTCGAAGGGGGATTTAAAGCTAATCAGAGTGTTTGCAAAAAAATAATTTTTTTTTAAGGGAAGAAGCTCCCACAGCAGGAGGTGGGGGGAGCCCAGGGGGAAGGAGCGGCCCAGCCCTGAGGGAAAGGGGCGGGGTCAGAGCCCAACCAAAATGCTCCCGAGCCCAGAAGCAGCCAGTCAGTCGACTTCTGGCTCTGAATGCGACTCTAGCTGGGACTGGGACAGCCAGTCGTCTGCAGCTGACTCTGGCTCTGACAAAGAAGAAGTAACAGTATATAAAAGTAGTAACAACAATGTTTCTACTTGGGTTGAGGGGAAGTCAGGAAAAGAAGGAACTCCTCTCACAGACTGGAGGAAGATTAAAAATGGCATGTGCCGATTGGGGTCCATCGGCCACACTGGCTTTTCCAGTCCAAGTAGGGGGGCCAGGTGGAAACCAGAGAACGTACTCACCAGTAAATCCTAAGGATGTACAAGCAATTGTTAAAGCAATCACTGACAGAGGGATCAATTCAGCTATGGTTTCCACTCTCACTGATAGTGTTTTTGGAGGGGATGAC
>JANEHK010000949.1:0-16186 GCA_025960845.1 Tachycineta bicolor | reverse complement strand
GAAACTTAGAGTGACTACAAATTAATGCACAAATTAATGTAAAATTAATGTATTCTTAATACTTGGTATATGTTGGTGCTGGATTTTGTGTTTCACAGCAGTGAGCAGTCCATAAAAGCCTCCAAATTCATCTGGCAAATAAACTGTTTTGAATTATTTGTTGATTTGTGTCTGTTTTGTTGAGGTTTTTCATTTTCCTATTTTTATTCTTTGGGAATCTGAAGAAGACTTTTGATCAACTGAGACACAGGAAATACAGTGCTGAAGATATGCCATCAAAAGCAAACATCCTGGTGTGAAATCATCCCTCCACTTGTACACTACCATCATCTCATTTTTTTCAAGCAAGGCAACTCCTTACCATAAGGATCAGCAGGCATACAAAGTTATTACCAATCCAGGTAAAAAAAGGCTGAACTCTACTAATGACTCTCTGAAACATTAACAGGGAAAAGTCTAGGATTATTAAAATTAACATCAGTCAACTTAGACAGAAAATCCTTAACTGTCAAGTTAGATTACTCAGCCATTCAGACTCCAGGCAGATAAGGGCTCCTTACAGGCTGTTTAAACTCTGCTGCAGTTCTAATGAATGCAGAAGAGATGAGTTAGAAAAGCAAGCACCTCGGAAAAAAAAATACTAGAAAAGACAAATTTTAATTTCATTTGTGTACCTCTGTGCATGGAGGCCGATATCCGCTTGAGTGGTTGCTGCAGTTTATGGAAAAGGTAATGAAACATCAAATGGGAACTGTTCAAGAGCATTACCCACAACGATCACATTGTAAGCTATTAGCAGTTTTAAATACATAAATATATTACAGCTAATGGGATATGTGTTTACAGCAGACAAAGGTTATTTTGCCACAGTTTTTTAAAGAGAAGGAATTGAAATACTGAGTTATCTGCTGACTGTGTTATTTAAAAGGGAGACCATCCCCTTAACATTAATTCAGACAAAGTTATGAGAAGTTAAACTTTCATACAAGGCACTGAATATTGATTAAATTAAAGTGATGGTCCCTTGCTGGTAGTAAAGCAGTAACACGCTTCGCTTGTCTCTCAATACACTACCTTAACATTCAGATACATCCATCTCACAAAACATCAAATGGAACCCCACGGAAATCCAATTTTTTACTGATTTTTAGTACACTGAAGTCAGGGAACTTTCAACAAACTCATTTTCTTTGTCCTTCACAGAAAAACAAAAGCTACAGGATACCACCCAAATTTTATTTACATCTTCAACAACCATCTCCTCACTAGAAAATATTTTACATGGTTTTTCTTGTTTTCTAAATTTTTATTTATTTTTGAAAAAAACTAAAGAAATTAAAGCCAATAGCTCAAGGTACAAAATCATTTTATTAACATCTATTTAGTGTTACTCATATTAGTTACTGACTGCATGAGAATTAAGATGTCCCAGGAGGCTTCTTTACGTGAATTCTTCACCCATGTGGTTGATCCTGCAAGAACAATGGCTCCTGCTTGGAGGAATAGCAGGAGTGTGCAAGATAGGGATGGTTTGCTGCTATCCCTGCAGCATTTCACACCTTTGGGGGTTTCACTTTTCACTCAGGTTTGGGTTCTGTGTTTCTAACACACCATGATTAAATACAGCACGATTAAATCAGCACTCTGACACATCAAGTGAGTTGGAGACAGGTGGATCTCCTCAGTCAGACAAGGAAGACAAGGATACAGCATATTAATAGCACCAATTAAAGTCTTTTTAGCAACTCTGTTGAGGAGCCAATGTGAAGGCAGGCTCCAGTGGCGTTTCTCAACCCGTGACAGAACAGTGCATCTCAATTGTCTCACAGCTCACTGCTACACACACAGAACTAATTTTGCTATCAGTGTTTTTAGATCAGCAACTGGGTTTGAGCAGCTTGCTACTTTTCATAAGTTTCATATGAATACAAAGAAGAAATTGATTTTCTGATCAAAATTTGCATTTATATTCTGACATTCAACCCAGTTACTTTCATTTGTTTATGAAAATTCTTCTTCCACTGCTAACATTTTCAAGAAAATGGTATCACTGTACTCCTTACAATATTTCAGAGGAAAGGATCTGGAAATTCTTTGCTACATTTCAACTTACATTTGTTTAAAGGCACAGAATTTATTTTCAAGCCATTTAGGATTTGATTACGTGTTTGTGGGGGTGGAGGAGCAGTACTGAGGCAGGAAGAGGAAGCAGTAAAAGTCAGGCACTTAACTCCCAAATGTCCTCTTCCAGTGGACACAAAATTTATCCTCTGGACAAGACTGCCATCAATTGTATGAAGTTTTAGAACTTTCATTCAAATGGATGGTAGTTTTAATTACTTAATACAAAAGTGCCTCACAACAAAGCCCATGTTAGTGGAGATTATGTTGGAGGAGCAGTTTAGCCAACTAAACTAACTCCCAACACATCTCCTGTACCTCTCCTGTGAGAGGAGATCCTACACTAAGGCATCGTCCTGGCACCTGACTTGGACAGGTCCTGGCAGCAGCCAAGTCCCTGCTCAGCTTTGATCTTTGGCTCTGCATGACCAGCACAAACACACTTTGACCTAAAGTGAGAGCCTGACTCACAAAAAAAGTCAGATGATCTGTTAGGAGTATCCATGAAAAGAGTGTGGATCTTGAGAAATATCCAGAAACCCGGGTCACATACCACAATTCTCTGACACTAGAATCTATGCAAATGCAAAACATTTTTCGTATCCTAAAAATAATTTAGAAATACGCACAGGTAGCACTGGAGAAGAAACTTTTGTAGTTTGTTTAGTAAGATGTTCATAATGTGTCGGTTTGTGAGTAAAATATTTTAGTTTAAATTAAATCAGAAAGAAAGATCAGGACATGGAGAATGTACAGAAAACCTTAGTAAGGCACTGTAGGAAGGATGAACTCTTTACCTTCATGCTTAGAAGCAGCCAGGAGAAAATAAGCACACCCATTGTTAGAGGCATTTACTGAAGCTGAAATAAAATACCTGGTACTGGTGATGGTGTAGTCAGAGATGCATTCTGTTCTGGAGCAGGGGTCCTCTGACACAGAACTGAAATCTCTACTGAGGTTCCCTCCCACCTGCAGGTGCAATGACACTGACACACACCTCTCCTTGCAGCTTTCCACAGTTACCAGTCTCAACCTCATCAAATACTCATCATTAGGACCTTTCACACTCCATTAAGTTATAAAATTCTATTTCATATTTCTTTAATACCATCTCTACTGATATTATTTTGTTATAGTTAATGATCAGTTCAGTGAAGTGGATTTTAAAAAATCTCTTCTTTGGAATATCTTTCTCTCTAGGAGCTGCTTTCCCCACTTATGTTTAAGAGTCAAGAAGATCCTGATGACCAGCAAAGCTGATCATTTTCTGGTCTCAGTGAAAAAGAAAACAACATTGAAACAAAGCTGATGTGATTACTAACGAATATGACTGAGAATTAAGTTCCATTATATCCATGTGTGACAGCAAGAGCATTCAGCACTCATATGGAAAAAAACAGAAAAATAAATATGAAGCAAATATAAATATTCTACATATTATGTAGAGCAAAATCAAAAGACCACTGATTAGAACGAGACTGCAGCAAACTGTAATCAAAGTTTTGATTTGAATTTTTTTGCTTCTTTGGCTCTTTCAAAGTCTTCTTGATTCTCTAACATAATATTAGAAAACTTAACAAAAGGAAGCTGAATGGGCATCTGAAATTTTGGAGTTGCTCTTCACCATCTCTATCCTTATTCCTAGAATTTCAGCGAAACCTATCCAGCTTGAATGCATCCTCAGATTACTTGGCAGAAATGCTGTGTGCCTACAAATCACCAGAGTGTACTTGCCTGAGCAGAACATCCTTGGGGAGAAAGGGATGTGTGAGTGCTCCCGCTCCCAATACAGAGCTGAAAACCTGAACAAAAATTAGCTCAATGTATAGAACTAATTCTCATCATTCATGTCGTTCACGCGTGTTAGTTGAGCATTCCCACTGCTCCGCACCTGCCTCGATAATCACTACAAAGTACGGTTTGAACATCAGACAGTGTTGTCATTAGAAAGAAATTAGTTTGAATTTGTTATTAATGATAAAAGAACCAGCGGTGGGGGTTTGTTTAAAACTCTGCATCTCTTTTACAATGATTTTTAGTTAGCCCCATTTTTATGATGCTATAAAGCTACCATTCCTGATTACATTACTCCTTGTTCCTACAGGTATTAATCTTCCACGGATAACGTGGCCTGTTTCTAATGAATGCCTTAAGCCTTGGAATAAAAGCACTCAATTTAGGTTCTTTAGAAATAGTGCCTCATTGTAACCACGTAGGAGATTGATTAAATACCTTGCTGTCCAAACTACTTCGGAAAATTAATGGACCCAATCGAAGTAAAAACCTCTATGTTCTTTTCTCATAACAAAATAAGGACAACCTAAACGTAAAAAATTGCCAAGGAGATTATATAAGCAATCAGCTGCTAACAATGCTTTTCTAAATGAGCCAATGTATCAACATTATACAGAATTCAGGCTTCATTCAGTCTTCATTGGGAAGAACAATTATACCAGAGAAATAAGAGTAGAATTTTCTCTCTTGTTGAGAACGGGTAGCAGTAGAACTTTGGAGGTTATCATAAAACCAGTAAGACATTTTCAAACTGAAAGATGGGAAATTTAGGTTAGATATACATAAGAAATTCTTTACTGTGAGGCTGCTGAGACACTGAAACAGGTTGCCCAGGGAAGTTGTGGATGCCTGATCTGTTACAGGTCACGTTTAAGGGTAACTAAGGTCCCTGTTAATAAATCCCTTGGGATGAAAGAACACCAAATGAGCAGCCTATAGATGAAGAAGATTTATTTTAAAACTAAGCATTTGCAGTGGAAAGAATGTATGTGGCCATTTCTGTTATTTTCTATAGAAGTATGAAAATTCATGAGGAAAACATACAGGGAAAAGAAAAGAAAGTGAATGAAAGGAGAGTGTAGCAGACAGCGGAGAGCAAAGATATCTGGCCAGGCTGGATGGGGCTTTCAGCAAACTGGTCTAGTCCAAGGAATCACTGCACATGGCAGTGAGGCTGGAACTCAGTGATCTTTACGGGCCCTTCAGCTGAAATCATTCTAGGATTCTATGATTCCCAGACTTAAGGTTAGATATTTTCAGAACCAGACACGAAAAAGCAGGAAAACATAATTCCATTGCTTATCCCTGTCTCAAATAGCTGAACGTGGATTTCCAGGCTGGCATCAACATTGGCTTCTGAGCTTTCTTCTCCATGTTACATGTGCCTAAATATGCATGTGGGGAGATCATTCCACACTGCTCTCTAACAAGAAAATACACATTTCACCCTACTGAAGAACACAGGAAAAACCCATCAGGACAACAACCTAGTCCTATCTCATTTCTTTTTTGGAGAATGCCTTAACAGTATGGATTTTGGGGAGCAAAAGCATGTCTCTGTATTTATTTAGTATGTGATACACTGGAGCTCCTTCAGATCCATTGATGCTACTGGACTGGAACTAATAACTAAAAATCTTCAGACTGAACTGTCAGTAAAGTTAGTTGCTTGCAGAGAAAAGACTTCTATGAATTTGAAAGTATGTTTTAGATTATTTTTCTCTGTGCTCTTACACACCTACATCTGAGAACAAATCAGTGTGCTGACAGTGAAAAAATGAAGCAATTAAAAGAATGGAATTACAGTTGCTGCAACTATCACATGAAAATGCAGCAGAAGAGTCTAAAGTTTAAGAACAAAAGATGTAAAAAGAGATAAGTGACAGCAATAGCCCCTGAATCAGGCATTTAAATGAATGGTCAAACAAAGGCACAGAGGGCTCACAGTAAAGCACAGGACATAAGGACATTTTGCAGAAGGTAAACCTGGGAGACATGCTGGAAGCCTTTCTAGAATATCCACCTTAAGATATGCGAATTTAGTAAAGGAGGACAGCTTTAGACAGAAGAACACAATCTGGCTGTGTGTAGGTATGAACAGGAGAGTTCCACACGCAGGTGAAGAGAGCATCCCTTTCAACCTCAAAGCCCCAGGATGCACAGGACCAGCTGGACAGAGAAGACAGCAGGCATCTCTACAATAAACACCCAGGGAGATGATGTGCTCAGCAGCAATGCTGCTGTGGAGCCAAGCTGAGTCATCTACAGCTGCAACTGGCTTCCCGTCTTACTCACCACATTACTACATTCTGTCCCTCTGCTAAAATTAAAAACCAGGCTCCCACTCCCACTGTTGAATAGGTTGTTGTGTTTAAATTACATCCATTGATTTCAGTATTCCAGTCTGCAGAAGTCTCTACACAGCAGTTCATTACAGCTTTCCAAATTTCATAACAAACCCAAGGACTATAGCCTTAAGTTTCCCTCTATTAAAATATGCCGGCAAAAAAAAAAAATGTAATATTCAAAGTATCCTAATATTGTGTCAAGTAAAAATTGTAAAATTTTCCTTCCTTGAAAGAAAGCATTGCTATGTTTGAAATGTTATATTTTCTCCACCAGCCCATCTCTAATGTGAAAATTAATGTGCCCTGCCCGAGAGCCTCTGCAATAATATTGAAGGCATTAAAAATTGCTGCTTCTATTCAATACTGATTAGTTGGTTTTTAAAGTATTACATAGCCAGTCACAATTGCGCTTTATTGATTTACATTTTTTATTACATTTTAAGTAACACAAAATTAATCTCCAAATTATTATCTGGTTAGCAAACATTCTAGCTAATCTGAGAATTTGAAAAAGGCCTCCTATGACTTCACGCAGGAAAAAGTGCAGGAAGGACTTCAAAAGTGCAGTACTGTGGTAGCTGCCAGAAGTACTTCACCAGTGTGGCAATACTGATGGCTAAGTCTAAAAGCCTCATCACGTGCCAAAGCATCACAGCGGTTAAAATAGCCACAGAAACCAGTGTTTTTATCACAATCATTTAAAGAAAAAAATATATTTTGCCTGAAAATAATAGGTTTTATGGTTTTGAAAAAGGAAATGAAAAAAGTGTTGTAATGATTGTCTTGATTTGATTCTAATTGTTTGTTTGTTTGTTTGTTTGTTTGTTGTTTTTTAGAAAGGATGTGAAGGACTTAACTAGCTAGAAGGTGTTGGGAAGAGCGGTAGATCTGTCTCCAAATATTTCCATTAATCTGACATATTTTTAATAAAACTGAATCATGAAAAAAATAAGAGTAATAAAAATTTTGCAGCTCCAAATACATTTCCTTATTCCTTTCAAATAAAGTAATAACAAAAAAGAGTCACAAAGTGAAATTATGTGGGCCTAGAATCTCTGAGTCATCTTTAATCTGTTGTACTTTATTAGATTGATGAATAATCAGTAATTTAGAAGTAGCTGAAACTTAGACAGATGAAATAAATTTCACAGAGGCATGCCCAGTTTTACTGGGTTTGTAGAAACATTTTTACAGCCTGTAGCTCCTGTGACCTACATCTACTCCACCAGAGAAGCTCCAACCTCGTGGACTTTTTCCTTGATGCAGCGTTGCTTTTTACTACTGATAGGGTCCAAGACCCCTATCCTATCTTGGTTCTTCTTGGGAGCTAATGCTGGAACCAGTTCCTTAGACACATTTCACAAAGAAAGTTTAGTTCCTGTCTAAATGGAGGCTACAGTATGAGGTGGAACCAAAAGGGGGAACTAGCTCACCACTTATGTCTCTAATTGGGGCATTTTTGTCAATTATGCTAATTTGCTAAACTTATAAAACTGTACTGACCCCATTTGGGGGTGGGCATTTCCATACCAGCCCCTTGGAGGCCTCCAATAAAGAACAGCCTCCAAAGTGTGCTGTTTTATTTCTAGGTCTCTAAGGCACCAGTATTTAGTCTGCATCCAGAGGCTCAGCAGGGCCCGTAACTGAGTACTGAGCAATAAAGGAAAGCCACACCCTTAGCTGTGCCTGGTTTGTCCCCTCCACTGGCACTTGTACACCTTGCGTTTGAGTGCTTCATCATCTGTGTGCTCTGCTAATGGATGAAGGAGCACAACACTGACCATGCAGTGCTGCTACCAAGCTGGAATAGACCTGTCCAGACTCTCTGCACTCCAGGGATTCTCATGTAGAGCTCTCAGCATCTGCCTCTTGCAGAGCCCCGAGGCCTCCTGAGGTCTGCCCTGAGCACAGAGCTGTGCCTGAGCGGCGTGGATGCACTTGGAATCTACAGAAGAGCTTTGGGCCGGAACGCAGGATCAGGCTGGTACTCAAATGTAAATCCCACCAGACTGCAGAGGCATAAATGAACTCTTCAGTAGTATGTGAAGGAAAAGCAATCAATTGGAATGTTCAGCAGCTGCTCCCAGAATCAAATATCCAGAGAAGGCTTGAAGTACAACATCTGAGAAGACTTGGCAAATGAGGAGAGCACATCTACTTGAAAATACCAGTAAAGAATTCCCATCCATTTGATTATATCTGATACTCTAGAAGTGTTTCAAGTCTGATGCTCACAGAAATGTTTCTAGTTTTTGTAAGAACAAGAGAAATAATCTGCATTATTTTTTTCTGTGTTGTACCAAATCATTTTAAAATGGCGCAGCACTTTTTCGTGCTTAATCCTATCTGAATTTTGTTATGCTTTGATTTCTTTTGGCAAAATCAGCTTTGTGATAATGCTGTGTATTTTTTTTTCCTCTTTTAGAAAACCAATTCTAATGTACTCATTTTCTTCAAAGCCTCGTAAAACGAATTACTAAACAAATTAAATCTCTCTCTCACCCGGTATCTAATCTAGTTTGGAACTGTCCGTGGTAAGGCAGTAACTGAAGCGACCTACTTGAGAGAGAACTTCTCCTTAGCTGGTGATGAGGGAGAGGAACCTCCCCAGGGAATAAGCAGAGCCTCGGGAGGGTAATTCTTTTGGTTTGATGATTCCACCTGCACTATTCATATCCCTGAGGCACACCAAGATTGTAAGGGGCACACCCTGTTTTTCAGAGTGCCACAGGAAAATGTTCACAACTGCAGTCTAACATTGGATTTCAGTACTGGATATTCTGGAATAATGTCTGATTTCTCCCGGTACATGGAAGAAACAGCTTCTTCATGCCCAGACTGTTCCCAAAAAGCTCAGGGGATAGTCTGACAGAAGCTACATGGATTAGTATATTTTTTAACATGGGAAATTAGTACTCAAGTTCCTCTATTGCTGTTTAATGTCACATGATTTGCATTCATTGCTAACAGTCTTGTCAACAAATGTCATAAAGCACAGAGATAAGGAGCCATGCAGACCACCTGAATTAGAATTGGACAACAACAACAACAAAACGTAAATCCCATTTGTAAGATACAGGAGAACCACCAGAGTGGGTTCAGGCAATGAGCCAATGTCTCAGCAGCAGAATTCAAATGATGACAAGTGTGAGAGGCTCTCACTGGTATTTTCCCTTATTCACTCACAAAGTACCAGGGGGTAGCCTCAGCTCAGGGTTGGTACCAAGGACAACCCAAAGTCTGAAAACCAGGAAAACCCCCTGCCCAGCCTCCTTCAGTACATTATCCTGAAAACATAAGCAACCAATCTTTGTGATGCATGAACCTTCCTCCTTGGGAACAGGAGTAAACCTGCTGCATGAGTGGAACTACAAAAACACACTACAAATGTCAGGAAGACCATGGCAGCACGACACAGCCCATTACAGAAGTCATTGCTAGCAGACCCCAAAACCCCCAGCCTATGAAACAGGTTCACAAATGAGTAGCTAAGAAGACTCCTGTGCACAGCACACAGCATTGTGGCCAGAGGCAGGAGGCGAGAACAGCAGCTCAGAGACAGCAGCTGAGTGACTGTCACGCTCACAGAGCTGCAAATACCAACCACACCAGCATGCTGCTGCCAAGGGACAGACAATTGACACATGGACAGAGATACAGCAAGCCAGAGTGCAAGAATCCCAGCCACCAAGTGATCAAAATGAAACAAAGAAATCCCACTGACCAAAAATCCCCAAACAAAGCCCAAAATCAAACAGAAGTGAGAGAAGCTGTGGAGTCTGTTTCATGCTTGCAAGGCACACTAAATCATATCAGGGCCTGTGTTCTGTTATTACCTACTCTGTTGTGAAGGACACAACTCAGAGAAAGGGGAGGTTCCAGGCCTTGATGAGGAGACTTGGCATTCTAGGGCAGATGGCAATGTAGATGCAACTGGAAAGGACAAATGAGAAACCTCCCAAAGAAGAAATGCAGTGCTGAGAAAACCCTTCATCAAATTTGAGATGGCAGATTAGAATATGGGTGTTTGCTTTCAAAGCCAGCATGCTGGAAGGGCAAGGAAGGCAGTGAAGATTCAGTGATCCAGCCACAGGCTAAGCCTTTGCAATCCCTTGCAATAGAACCCTCTGGGTTAAGCAGCTGAGCAGATATTAGGAAAAAGAAGGCAACTATGCTTGTTTAAAACAATGAGGAACATTCCAACAGGAGTGGAATTTGGAGGGACCAGCAACAAAGGGTTTGCAATAGACACCATGAAGTCCATCTGCTGCCATTAGGTTTGACTGCTGCTGCTGTTGACTGATTCATAAAAAGTTCCATCATTAAGTAGTTAGTTTAGATTTAGATACATGCAGTACTCTCAGTTTATTGTCTAATGTGAAATACTCAGTGTGGCAGACAAACAGAAATATTATATCCCCTACAGCTCACAAAATCAAATGCCTTTCAGTTCCAGGCTTTAATTTATAGCCTTTCATCCAGGTGGTGGCAAGGCACAGATCCAAAGGACAGTGTGGCTTGCACCAGATGCTGGCACTCATGCAAGCCTAATTTTGGCAAGCAGGGGAATAGCCAGGGCACTGAGAAGTCGTGGCAGCCATTCCCTTGTTGGCCTGGCGCCTTGAGAGCATGGCAGAATTTCATGTGTGTATGTCAGCTCCAGATACTTCTCCCTGTTATTTTATGTTCTTTAAAGCAAAGCAAGTCTCCAGCTGTTACAGTGTGGAGAAGCAAACTTTAAGCAATGAAATGAGTGTATCTGATACAGAAATACGTAGAAATGTTTGAGCTTGCAGAGTCTGGAACTCCATCTCTGCACATCAATGCATTGGGCATTTCACCATGATTCAGATGGGCAACAATTTCAATGACAATGATGATGTTTTAATTACAAGTATTCCTAATTTTGGCTTTTATTGAGTGCAGTGTTGAGTCAAACTAGAACCGGAACATTTGTACAACAAAATCAACTTAAACAGCACTGCCAACCCCAAAGAGCTGGCCTATCAAAAACCCACATGAAATGATGCTGATGTTTGAATTAGCAGCACCATGAAAAAGCAGCTACAGATTGCAAGCTGAAGTGAGCAAACTCAATTGCTAAACACAGATCATGTGCTGCTTTATTATTTGGCTATTCCCTCTTGAGCATCCTGGATTGAACAGAGCAGCTTCAATTCAGCCGAGCCTGACATGGAGCTAAATAGTCTTGCACTGCAACAAAAAGCAGCTGGAAAAGCGAGCAAAGAATCATAAAATGAAGGGCTGAACTAATGTTCCACTAATTCAGAGCTGAGAGAAAGGAGGGTAAGAAGTGAAAGTCGACCTGCTACATACATAAGGGACAGGGAATTAAATAAAGACATTATATGGACATATGGCAAGGAGAGTTGCAAGGCATGCCTGAAGCCTGGGTGAGCATCCAGGTGGCTAACACAGCAGGAGGACATGATTTGCTGGCCTCTCAAATTTTGGTGCTGTAATCCTCACTGAAACTTTGTTAAGTATCACTGGTAGACATGCCTTAATTTAACTTCAGTTTAATATAACTCAAATTCCAATAGGATTCCAAGGGGGTTGGCTCTCTAGAAAAAAAAAAAATGAAGGGGAATTAAGATACCTCTGAGAGAAATCTTCATCTAATGTGTCCCAGTTAGCAGGAGAGACACACTCCCTCCTTCAGACACTCTAGAAAAGCCTTATCCTGGAGCAACATGGCAATGATTTAGGAACACAGACAAATCTTTCCATATCACTGGATATGCCTTGAATTTTAATCCCTTGACAGAGAAGAAAGTCAGGGGTCTGAACCCAGGAGGAGGCAAAATGTGAGGTGGGGCTTTATTTGGCTCACTGGTCATAGATTAGTTACCCAAGGTGAAAAAAGATTCCAACAAGAGATCATTTAGTGCTACTAACACCATTTCTGTTTCCAGGGGCTGATCAGGTCCAAGGGCTGCTCCTTGCAGAAGCGCAGGAAGCGCGCCCACTCCATGTAGAGCGTGTACCTCTCACTGTCACAGTTTGGGTCACTGGCCTTCTTCCAGTACTGGCACTGAGCAAAGCAGAGGGAAGGGAAAACACCTCAGTGACAGGTTCAAATTCTACATCCAAAGAGAAACAGGAATCATGAGGAAGATGACATCTGAAGGGGGGAAATCATGCCCTAAGTTGTAGCTTACACATTTTTCAGATTCTGTGCTGCCCAGGGGTGCAGCTCTGAGCCTCACATTAGTGTTAGTAAGTTACTAAGTGTTAGTATTAAGTGCTCTCTTCACAGCGCAGGGACACAAAACAAATCCTTTTTCCTGCTGGACATCAAGGACAACTTTCAGGCCCAAAGGCACAAACAAGGATGGGCTGGAGGGAGGAACAAGAAGGATGGGACCTCACAACCTGGAGCTGGAATTGGACAATTAAACCCCAGTATGAAAATGGACCAAAACTTGTCAAAGTGTCAGACCGTTTTGGGTCCATCCTGGGTGTAGCCCTGTTCAGGCTCTTGTCCTGCCCAAGGTTTACCCTAAAGGCCTTTCAATATCTACTTTACTCTCCAGCTCTGTCCAGTCTCTGCTCCAGCTCAGCCTTCCCAAGGCATCAGTTCTAGACCCCTCCTAAGACTGTGCTGTTGGTCATTATCTGAAGTGTCATATGCTAAGAAAATTTTGGAATTTCATCACTTTCCTAGAAATTAAACAGTGTAAACTAACCACAATTTATAACAGCTTTTCAAATTTTATTCTGCGCCACAGAAATCTGCTTCTAGAAATATTTGGCTACGTTAATTATTCAATTTGCAGTCTTAGTTTTCCTTTGTTTGGAAGGTGTCTCAATCATAAAGAAAAGTATGAAAAATGACTTCTAAATAGGAAGCAACCAACAGAATTTTAAACAACCTAAAGCCTGTACTTTGAAAATGTTCTGAAAGATTAAATAATTATTTTCAGACAAAGATTTTGAGTCTGTCTCACAAGTTTCAGAATATTTTCATAAAGATGTCTTAGCATTTAAAGTTGGTTGCTGTTGTATAGAAGAGACTCTTGCTTTTTACTGTCTGTGGTTTTGGTAGTCCCAACAGTATAAAGTACTTCCCAGCCTAGCCTGGCATTCTAGATCCTAATCAGCCAAACTTTCATCCTGAAAACCTAAGGAATGTCAATTCACTCATTTATTTTTATTTTCTGAGGAAAATAAAATATTTTCAAATATTTAAAAATATAAATCTAGATACAGTATTCAAAAAGGTCTTAGAGTAGAATTCAGAGGTATAAATAAGTAACTCAGGTTCACTAAAGCATAGTGACAAATACCCATTAAAAAAACATGGAGAGCACTTAAGATTTAAGCAAAAAAGTAAACACAATATTTAGGACGAAAGAAAACTTTAAAGCAAAACACCCCATGTAAAGCACTGTAACCCATCTCTGTGTTGTTTTCCCCATGGAATTTCATGGCTAAACCCACACGTGTCACATTAAAAACTGACCTCAGAGCAAAACTAAGCAGTATTTACTCTCCTTTCCACATTGCCAGTACTGGGAGATGGACATGTCACCGTTCCACACTGAAGTGCAGGGTTCAGGCAGCTCACCTGACCTCAGCCCCACAGTGGTGTGATCCCAAGGGTTTTCCTCTAAGTGCAGGCACGGTGCCACTCCTGTGTAACTGCAGCATGCAGGTTCATGGGGTTCTTTTATTTATTATTTTATTTTATTTTATTTTATTTATTTGTTTTATTTTATTTTTTAATTTTGTTTTGTTTTCCCTTAAAGAGTAGGTAATTTGTAAAACAAAAGGCCAAAACTATGAAACTTAAAAGAACATTTTCTTTTGAAATACTTATGTATTTTGATATTTTATAATGGAATCCTTCCTTGAGAAAATATTGGCCATAATAGGACTTCAAATGCTTCTCAGTGTAACTGGAATTCATGAAAATATGAAGTTTCCAGTGAATTTACTGCCACAGAAAATTTGTGGCCATGCCTACATACAAACAATGAGTAACAATATGCTGTTACTGCTACTGATGTTGTATGCTTTGGCTTAGAATTTACACTGTCTTGTTAAAACAATTTTGAAATTTGTTCTGATTTCACTAAATGTCCCTAGTGCTTCTGATGAACACTGCATTGTCTGCAATCAGCTTTGAAATTCGAGGACTGGATTTAACAGGGACATTCAAATTAATTCAATGTTAGATTTTTATATATCTCTCATAGAAATACCTTCCATCTCTTGAAAATTCTAATCTAAAGGCTAGAAAATAACAAAGTAAGTAATCTTGCAAGATCTCTGCCCTATTGAATAGGAGAAATAAAGCACTATGGTAGAGCTGTCTCTGACTTTCCTAAAGTTTGGAGCAAAGGCTAAAAGTGATCGGGGGAAGAAGGTGGTAGCCTTTGTTTCAGATGGATACTCTTTCTCTTCATGTACCAAAACTGCACAAAAGTGTTTACATTTCCAGGCTTAAACAAAAAATAATTCCTGCGCATTTGGAATGGATTTGTAATTCAGTCATTCAGTGTCCTGAAGATGTTAACTGGGATCTTCAGTCCTGGGAATGGCAGCACACTGTGGTTATTTTTCTGGGGTCCCCTGTCAGCGCTAGAGGCAGTCACCCAGACTGGGGGTGAAAGTGCCCCTGCTACCAGCCTGTTCCCAAACTGAGTTTGTCCACAAAACATCCAGAAGGGTAAAATGCTTTATTTCCACAAGGGGAGAAGTAAAGCTTTGGGGGATCTTTGGGGATGTTCATAGGAAATGACACAGCAAGCTTGAAGAAGGTCACTTGGATGCTAAGGGGAGAAAATAGGACAGGATAATGAGGAAGATAGATGGTAGGAAGAGAAGTAAAACTGTGATGCACAGCTGGAATGGATATGTTTAAAAAAAGGATTGGAAACTTGTGGGGTGGGAGTGAAAGAGCTGTAAGAAATGTCACACTGGGGAGAAATGGTTGCGGACCACTGGAAAACCAAGAACAGGGAATTGATGGTAAAAAATGGATGGGCTCGCACCGCCACAGGACTACACGGTGCTTCAGTTTGTGAGGGGAAAGGCTGAGGTAACTCAGAGGGGACAAGAACTTCAGAGGGGAGGAATGGGATTCCCTGGCATCACCTGGAGGCATGGAGTGAAGACTTTCTGGGGAAAGTGTAGGGGTTTTATTTCCACTGGACTGTGGGAGTAAAAGCTGCAGTAATCTGCAGAGGACACATAGCAGAGATTTTTGGCGGGAAGATCTGAGGGGGGTCTCTGAGGGAGAGAGCTCGTCTGGGGAAAAGGCGGGAAGAGTCTGAGGGGATTTGGGGAGGCTGGCCGGAGAAAATTTTGTGATAAAACCTGAGGTAATTTTAAAGGGCCGGAAAAACCATTTTTGAGATAAAATCTCAGGTAATCTACAGGGGACTGAATGAGTATTTTGGAGGCCAAATCTGAGGTGATTTGTACGAGAAAAAAAGAGGGACTATTTGTGAGGAAAGATCTGAGGGGAATCAGTAGGAGGAAAAAAAGGACATTTTGGAGATAAAATCCTAGGTAATTATTAGGTAGCATTTTGGGGCTTAAATCAGAGGTAATGTATAGATGCAGAAGATGGGGATGTTGTGAAGGGAAAATCTGAGTTAATCTCGGTGGAATAGAACACTTTGGAACGAAGCTCTGAGGTAATTTGTAAGGACCAGAATGAGCTCTGAGGGGAGAGGCGGGTGCCCCCAGTGACGCCGAGTGTCGCTGAGGGGACAGGTGTCCCTGAGCGAGTGCCAGGTGCCCCGGGTGTCACAGAGGGACTAACAGGTCACTGAAGGAATGGCTGATTGCCCGTGTGTCGCTCAGGGGCCATGACTGTCACTGAGGGGAGGCAGATGCGACCTGTGTCGCTATTGGCAACGCCGGGACGCCTTTCCCGTCCAGGCGCGGCG
>JANEHK010000948.1:651-16192 GCA_025960845.1 Tachycineta bicolor | reverse complement strand
GAGCTGGGATGTGGGGATGGACTTGTTCCCTGGGAGGGCGGTGGGTCCCTGGCACAGAGTGGGTGGAAAAGCTGCGGCTGCCCTGGAATGGCTGGAAGTGTGCAAGGGCTGGTTGAAGGGGACTTGGTGGCCTGAAAACATGACATGGAATGGCCTGGTACGGCATGGAGCAGTGTAATGTAGGGATTGCAGTGTGAGAGGTTTTGTGGAATTGTGAAGGGGTAGCAATGGAAATGGGGGATATATGGGGTGTTTTGGGCTGTTGGTGTAGAGAGCAAGCAAGCAAGACGCAATTTTGGGTAGGTGCTGGTGCTTGTAGCAATTGTGTAGCAGGGCTGAGGTGGAGTGGCAGTGAGTTTGGGAGGGTAAGGGCAGGAGAAAGAAAGACAAAAAAGACAGAAAGACAGAAAGAAAGAAAGAGAGAGAGAAAGAGAGAGAGAAAGAAAGAAAGAAAAAGAAAGAAAGAAAGACATTCATTTCAAGAAAGGGAATGAAATCCTGTGATTTCATTGAAGATTAATTGGGCAAGCTTCATTCCCTTTCCCTGCACTTCATGACATCCTATTCACCCTGTGTTTTTTACAAGCTTTCAAAATTTTCCATTTTCACTTTATGATTGCATTTCTTCAATTTCTTTTCCTTATTTGTTTTTTACCTTTCTTGCCTGATATCAGCATTTGCATTGGAGTACGTTTGTCAGGTGTTGGTCACTGGCCCTGATTTCTCATTATTTTTTATTCACAGTTTTTCTCATCATATCTCCACTCCTGAGGGTTTGTTAGTGGCTTTGTTCCCTGTTTTCAAGATATCATTCCCTTTCCCAAAAGACTTAAGACTTTCCTGAAGGGAATTAAATCTTGCTATGCCAGTAAAGATAAATTGGGCAAGCTTCCGCCCCATTCCCTGCACTTTTTGTCATCACATCTACTTTTTTCTTTTCATGTTCTTTCAAAATATTACATTTTTAATTTTAAGCTTGCATTTCTTCAATTTCTTTTCCTCTCTTTCTTTTATTTATCTTTATTACCTGGTGTCAGCATTTGAATTGGAGTACATTTGGCAAGTGTTGGTCCTTTTCACTGCCCTTGATTTCATTTCAGTCATTTGGGTCTCAATCACCCCTGTTCCAAATTATCTCGGATTTTTTCATTCGCTCTGTTTCTCATTATATCTCCTTTCCTGAGCGTTTGCTAGACTTTTTTCCCTCTTTTCAAAATCTCATACCGGTTCCCAAAAAGAAAGTCTTCCCGGTTCCCAAAAAGAAAGGGCAATGAAATCATGCAATGTCAGTGAAGATTTATTGGCAAAGCTTCCATCACTTTCACTGCACTTCTTCTCATCCCATTAACATTGTCCTTTTCACGTGCTTTCAAAATTTTCCCTTTTTCATTTTAAGCTTCTATTTCTTAGATTTCTTTCCTCTTCCTCTTTTATTTAATTTTCATGCCTGATGTTAGCATTTGAACTGAGTACTTTTTGCAAGTGTTGGTCCTTTTCAGTGCCCCTCATTTCATCTCAATCCATTTGGTCTCCATCACTCTGGTTCTAAATTTCCTAGGTTGTTTTCATTCGTACTCTTTCTCACCATATCTCCTTTCATGAGCATATCTTAGGCCTTGTTCCCTGTTTTCAATTTCAATGAAGATTAATTGGACAAGCTTCCGTCCCTTTCCCTGCATTTCTTCTCATCCTATTCACTTAGTGCTTTGCACATGCTTTCAAAATTTTCTCTTTTTCACTTAAGGCTTGCATTTCTTCACTTTTTTTCCCTCTCCTTCTTTTATTTCCATTTTTTGACTGGTTGCAACATTAGAATTGAGGTACTTTTTGGGAAATGTTTGTCCTTTTCAGTGCCCCTCATTTCATCACAGTCCATTTGGTCTAAATCACTCCATAAATCACTCCATTCCCAAATTTTTTTTTTTTTTTTTTTTTTTTTTTTTTTTTTTTTTTTTTTTTTTTCACTGTTTCCAATCATATTTCCTTTCCTGAGTGATTGGTCATCTTGTTCTCTGTTTTCAAAATTTCAGTGAGTATTACTTGGGAAGCTTTTGTCATTTTCCTTGCACCTCTTGTCATTGGATTTTGGCTTCTCATATGCTTTCAAATGTTTTTATTTTCCATTTTAACCTTGCATTTCTTCAGTTTCTTATCTTCTCGTTCCATTATTCCAATTTCTTGCCTGATGTCAGAATTTGATTTGTAATAACTGTGACAAGTGTTGGTCCTTTTCAGTGCCCCTCATTTTATCTCAGTCAATTTGGTCACAATCACTCATGTCCCAAATTTTCTCAGTAGTTTTCATTCACACAGTTTCATTATATATCATTATCTGAGCGTTTGACTTTTTTCTCTGTATTACAGATTTCATTCTTTTTCCTGAAAGGAAGACTTTTCTCTCGGATATGGAATGACATCTTGCTATTACAGTGAAGATTAATTGGGCAAGCTTCTGTCCCTTTCCCTGCACTTCTTGTCATCCCATCCATTTTTTGAATTTTCACGTTGTGTGTGAATTTTCCCTTTTTCCTTTTAAGCTTGTTTTTTTATCAATTTATTTCCTTCTCTTTCTTTTATTTACCTTTCTTGCCTGATTTCAGCATTTGAATTGGAGTACTTTTGGAAAGTGTTGGTCCATTTCAGGGCCCCTCATTTCATCTCAGTCCATTTGGTTTCAATTATTCTGGTTCCAAATTTTCCCATAGTTTTCATTCACACTCCTTTGCAGCATATCTCATTTTCTGGACATTTATTAAACATTGATCTCGTTTTTCAAGATTTCAATGAAGATTACTTGTGCAAGTACCTGACCCTTTCACTGTACTTCTTGTCATCCCATTCACTTTTCTCTTTTTACATGCTTTCCAAATTTTCCCATTTTCAATTGAAGATTGACTTACTTCTATGTCTTTTCCTCTCCTTCCTTTTTTTCCATTTCTTGCCTGATTTCAGCTTTTGAATAGGAGTACTTTTGTCAAGTGTTGGTCCTTTTCACTGCCCCTCATTTCATCTCAGTCCATGTGGCCTCTCTCACTCCGGTTCCAAAGTTCATTGGTTTTCATTTACACTGTTTC
The DNA here is from genome assembly GCA_025960845.1 of Tachycineta bicolor. Taxonomy (NCBI): domain Eukaryota; kingdom Metazoa; phylum Chordata; class Aves; order Passeriformes; family Hirundinidae; genus Tachycineta; species Tachycineta bicolor. Next base: position 13,118 of record JANEHK010000948.1, on the reverse strand, counting down.
TCATCATATCTCCGTTCCTGATTTAGACTTTGTTTCCTATTTTCAAGATTTCAGAGAAAATATTTCCTTTCAGGAAAGGAAATATAAACATGCAATTTCAATGAAGATTAATTGGGCAAGCTTCCATCCCTCTCCCTGCACTTCTTGTCAGCCCATTAATTTTTCGATTTTCACATGCTTTCAAATATTTTGAGTTTTATACTTAAGCTTGCATTTCTTCAAGATAGTTTCTCTTCCTTCCTTTATTTCTATTTCAAGCCTGATTAGCGCATTTGAATTGGAGAAATATTGGCAAGTGTTCGTCCATTTCACTGCCCCTCATTTCATCATCCCCACCTCTCCCAACTATCACTAAATCCTTCAGACTTTAATCCTCACTTTACATTGGAGCTTGTCAGGGCCCCACCACCCTCCCAGGAAACAAGTCCATCCCCACATCCCAGCTCACCCTGGCCCCAAGCAGTGTCCAGCCATGGCCTGTGTCCTGGCGCTGCAGGCCCTTGGCAAGAGTCTCTCCCAGCCAGCAATTCCTGCTCTTCCCTGCTCTGGGGCAGCAGCTGCAAGTTGATTTGCCCCCTGGGCCACTGGCCCAGCCCCAAGCCAGGGCCGGGACCTTTCCCCAGAGCTCTGTGGCCACTGCAATGTTCACAGCTCCAAGGATGCTCCAGCTCCAGGAGCCTTTGGACACCGCTCCCGGGCATGCTCAGGCTGCCACTCTTGTGCTGTCTGTGCAGGGCACTCCATGATCCCACTGCCTCTTATTACGATCTGCTCATACAAGCAGGGGTGATGATGGTTCGTTTACTGATCTCAGAGTGCAAAACACAGCACAGAGGGGATTTCAGTATGAATCAAAACAAATGCACTTTTTATTGATTGACCATAGCAAATGTGAGAGAGGGATTAGGAGTGAGAGAAAGAGACAGAGGAAAAACAGGATATAGCTACCAAAGGTGGAAAGAAAATCATGGTGTTCCAGTTGATGGGTGCGCCTTTCACATTGGGGGAGAGTCTCTCTCAAAATCTCTGGTTAACTCAGGGGTTTTTATTATAGTCCTCCATTTTGGGGGGAACAGATTATAAGAATAACCTGATTGAAGCCACCAAGGGGAAACAGGTAGTCCATGTTCTCAGCAGTTAGCGAGAGCCATTGTCTTCTTGGTCCAATGACCACACCTGCAGGCAAACATCTCATTTTGGTTAAGTCAGCCCCAGCCCTCCACACTGGGGTTGTAGGGGTCTCATGTCTCAGTCCTGGAGAGGAGATTTGTACAGAGGTCTCAGTCTCAGTCCTTGGGAGGGGGCTTCGATCTCCATCTGTCATGGTGGTTGTGGAGCAAATGAGGGATCTTCTGTGGGGAACCGGCAAAGTTACCCCATAAAGTCCACTTGGCCAAGAGGTGGGGAAATTCAAAGGCTATTGTCATGAAGCTGGGAGCATGAAGCAGGTAGAAATGTCAGGTACAGAACTACCATTACACTCCTCAAAGCCAGTGTATCGTGGCGTGGTGACACAGGAAAATGCACCTGCAGACGATTGGCAAGCATCCACCTCGAGCAGGCCAAAACAGCAGTGGGGTCCTCGGGGTCCTTATGACAATTGTGAGGCAAATGAGGGGAACTTCAGACAGACTCTTACATCACCCTGTGACTCACGATTTTCTTTAAGGGAGCTTTACAGTATCCTTGCGAAGCCTTCAGGATTCGTCAATGTTGGTAGTATATCCCGAAGAACAGAGACAGTATGTAGAGAGAGAGAGAGAGAAAGAAGGGAAAGGAAAAATAGAAAGGGAAAAGGAAACAATAAACAAATATCTAATTATTAAACAGAACATAAATAATCAAAACAATTATAACAATCTGTATTAATTAAAATAATTCTTTCAAAACAAATCACAAAAAATCAAAAGTAATTTTCACAAGATTACAAAAGGAAATAATTTCAAAACCTACATTCAAATTTTAAAATCGCCTTGTGTCAATAGCCTTGTGGATGTCCATAGAGGAGAGGACATCTGCCAGTTTATGAGCATTAATTATGGACGTCAACCGTGTTAACCGTTTCACCATTCTCCAGCTCATAATGAATAAAATTGCTGATAAAAGAAAACCAATTAAAACTAAAATCAAAAGGACAATGATGGGATGACACAATTTGTTCAAGGCACTTGTGGCAGTAGGTGACCACCCAAAAAGAGTATCCCACCTCCTGTGCTCGACATCTTTTATTACCCTTTCTATAACACGATGTAGTTCTTTCACATTATGATGAACAGTTACCTGGGTTTTCTGTCCGTCTTTCTTGATCTTTTCCAAAATTTCTATTAAGTCCTGATGAAGCAACAATTGCTATACCAGAGTAAGGTTCATTCCAATGGGAGTAGGTGATAGTTTGTGAATCGTTGTGTAATTTGATTGCAAAAGGTAATGAGGGCTTTATAAGAAAAATCGCATCCTGTGATTTTAGTAAAATTGCAAGCACAAAAATTTGAATGATTTTTAGTATCTACTACTACATTTTCGACAAATACCATATCACAAGTAGTTCCAAAGCATGCACAATCATTACCTAAATATATAAGGACTGTTTCTGGACCCTCGTTAGGAAGAATTTCAAAATGACAGATATTTTGCTCAGTGTCCAGACAAATATCGTGAACTATAACTGCATAAACAGATAAACCCTTGTTGTTCTCGGACAATACAGGATTCTAAGTTAACAGTTTGCCATTTCTCACCAATCTGATGGGCCCATTCCCTGTGCTCGGAAGGGTAGAGAATAGCTCCATCATGATTCAATCCTAGTGCAATGATAGGGAATATCAAATGCACTGAGGCATTACATATGGTTAACACAAAAGCTGTGGCTGTGTTTGTAATGGGGTTGTAAGTAAAATTCACTAAGTTCCACAGGATTGGAGTTCTCTTTCAAAATCAGTGGCATTGTCCCAAATTATTTTCCAAATTTCAGTATGAAAAGTGCCTTCTTCACCTTTTCTTATAATAGAGGCAGCAACTGACTGCATCCACAGTTGAGCCTGGGTACAGCTGAGGGCCAAAAGAAACATTGTTTTGTGTAGGACTGAGTGCATCAATTACCAATTTACGGTCATTCACACTTACCTTTTCCCAATTTGGTAATATGTTTGATAACAACCACTGATGTGTTCCCAAAGCCAAGAAGGACAACTGTAGTGGTTGTTGTAATTTAGTTAAGTCTCTAGTTGTGGCAGCCGATTTATTCAGCATTACTTCTGAACCAATACTATTTAGAATTCCCAATCCTATTCCCATAACACTAGTTATGTCTCTAAGTGTCCACTTTTTAAATGAGTTCCGCTTTTGCAACCAGGCTGTCCAACCTTCAAAGGAAGTCTACAATAAAGGTGAACAAGCTGGCTGAATTTCTGAGACATTATTTTGCATCAGCAATTTGACTTACTTAAGACACCATGCCGGATTTACCAGTATTTGTTGTTGTCCTGTCTTCCTAATTATATATGGTCCGATTTCAGAAATTCTCGGGCTAAGCATAACCAGTGGTTGGGTTGGAGTGTTGGTAATATGAGCTGTAGTAAATTGGGCTATAACATTTATTTTAAACTTAAAAGAAAGCCCTTGAGTATTTTTGGCCCAAAGACAAAATACTTCTACAGTTTGTGCTCGTGTGAAATTGTGCCAACAATCCTGCATGCTTGGGTGTGTGCAGACCTCTTTGTGCTTATATATTTGGTTTGTCAGAACACTGATGGAGGTTGCCTTCCTAGAGGTGGTTCCATTAATCATTCGACACCCTATACTAATTTTATCTCCCACTATCCCTTGAAGCTGCCAGTTTTTTGTTTTTCCCATTCCTGCCTAGTATATACCTGATTTTAGTGCATAACAACAGCTGATAGGTTTAAGCTTTCCACATTTCCCATGGAGACAGTAAAATGAACAAAAGCTTGGGACAAGGGCCATTCAGTATCATATTGAAAAAAGGGGTTTTCAGACTCTTTCACTTATTGGGGGGTGAGTACTGTACTAAGTGTGGGCTTTGTTTATAGGGTTTATCTTAAATTTGTAAACTAGACCTTTAAAACCCAACGGATCTGTCAAGTTATTTAGCCAATGTCATGTCACATAAGTTGGTTTGACAAAACCGAAACTATACCAACAATCAGCTGGTTCATTATTAAAATCCCTTGTAATTGCAATACTGTTGGTTCTGGGGCCTGAAGTGTAATTACCCACATACTCTTGACGGCAACACAGGGTAAGGGGAATTTGTTTAGTACAATTCCACTTTTTTGTAAGGAACAGTTCTGCTGTAGGGAAATAAAAATTGTTTTTTCCACCAGGTTCTAAAAACTTTCCAACAATTGTAGTGGAGGAGGCTTTCTCATGGAGAGATCCTTACACTTTTCTGCATGCCATCGTATTTACTTCACCCACTGTTCCACTTAGGGTTTTGATCCACTCCTTCCGATCCCATCCTCACTCATTTAGATGGTATGCCTCAGAGCCATGCTGCACTACAGTTGCTTGGTTCAGAGGGCGATCTTTGGCATAAGATCCTAAAACATTTGTGTGCCTGATGATAGCTTCAGCCCACAGTCACTCCGAAGAATCCTGGGCGTGGTATTGTGGTAGGATGCAGAAAAATATCACCAGTTTTATCATGGTTCAGGTGATCCTCATGTCCCTTGGGGTTCTTCTGTAAAAGTAAACAACAGAAAAATCCTACCACTAGGAGGTAGAAAAAGGTTAGAATGATGGAATTATCCAGGGTGGATTTATCCGATGCTCTTTCCCTAGGGCATCAGCGGCTACCCATGCATATTTATTGAGAGGGATTTTAGTACTAGGGGTACTTCCCATACAGTAAGAAGGTCCACCAGTACACGTTGTCCAGGGTAATGTGCAGGATTCTTGGGATCATCAGGTCCCTGTAGTGAAGGAATCATGCTTGGAGCTGTTGGGCAGAAAGCAGTAATTTTGGGACACCCGTTTAGTCCCCATCTACCATTCACTCCTTTAACTGCTTCCCATAACCGGACACAATTTCCCTCCTGTGGTTTCAGAAGTTGTTTCAAGAGACCATTGGTCCTTTCTACGATCCCGTTAGCTTGAGGTTAGTAAGGGGTGTGAAAAATCCATTTAATCCCTTCACTTTTTGCCCACTGTTAAGAAATGGAGAATTTAGTTTCCCTGGGGTGGTGTTTGTTTTGATTCACAACCTGAATTACCAGGGAGAGGCTGAGAGAGGGTTAGTTTTTGTTCACTGTCTGGATCTCGAGAAGGCAGAGGTGCACTGGGTTGAGTTGATAAGTTTGGCTTTCGAGAGTGCCAGTTAGTTATTATTTTTTGTAATTTTTCAAGGGGTAAACCATCCATCATCTCTCTGGGGACCCCCTTTTTAATGCCCAACAGCCACCAACAGTGGCGGTTAGAGATTTGTTTTCCCTTCTCTAAATTTTCACTGTGAGGGGTCCCAATAAAACAAACACCTTTTATTTTTTCTGATTTCTCCTCCTGGGTTTTCACAGGCCCATATTGTCTATTGTAATTAATTAAATCTACGGCAACATCCCCCCATGTCCAAACTTTGCAGCTACTGGCAGGTGAGCTAGATTGAGAAGCTGGGGGCTGAGAGGGGGTTGAATATGGAGTAAACCCAGGATTGGTAGATTCGGTTTGGTTGCATGGGCTTCCAAGGACTCTTTCCAGCCTTTCCACAGGACCTAATGCCATTATGGTCTTTTGTAAAGCAATTGCTGTAGGTTTGAGTGATTCTGGAAGCCCCCGAATTAAAGGGGTCATCAGTTCTGGTTTCACTGGTAATTGCATCGGGGATTCAAAACCAGGAATCAATTTCTTTTCATGGATCATTTGCAGACAGGCGGCTTTTTGAACGCTTTCTAGGAGTTGGTCAGGGGTAGTAACTATGGCTAAGGTGTCTCCCCTTTCCAGAGGATTTATTCCCCCGGCCCAAAAAGCCGCGCGCTGTGTTAGGGACCCAGCATCACACTTATCACCTGTTGTTAAGAAAACACCCTGTCCCTGATATCCACTGGCCTCCTGTTCAGTTAATTTAATTTGATCTCCACCAGTAAGGGACACTCAGAAGACATACTCTGTCTCTGATTCTTGTGGGAGGTGGCTGTATTCCTTTTTTAGCTTAGCCAGTTCAGTAGTGCTGTATGGTATATGTTTGGTTGTGATATGTGGTTCAAAATCTTCATCCTTTACGTAATTGTATTCTGTTTTAACCAAGGGTCTCAAGTGAGGACAGCAGATTTCCCCGCAGTTTTTGACTGCTTCAAGTTCCTTATGGGGATAAATTTGTTTAATGTGAGGAGTTACCTTCTCCTCTGTTTCCATAGAGGAATCAACATTATAGGAGTTTTTAACACGCTCCTCTCTAAGGGGAGCTCTCAGTGCATAGATCTCATTCCTTTCTTCATTTAATTGTTTTTGCAAAATTTCAACTAGGTTTTGAAGGGAGTCTATTATAGCTTTTTCCTCACTTCTTCACCTAAAGTGACTTTCTACAGCATCTTAAAGACAGGCTCCCAAAACTGAGCAGAGGATAGTTTTGTTTTTGCCCAGTTAAAATTTTGTTTCATATTGTAAAGAGCATACTCTATCAATAATATTTTCCAAATTAAACCAATTACTTTGTGCCCACTCTTCTCCTCCCCGAGAAGGCTTGGCATTTTGTTTAGCAAGTAATGCATAAAATGCAGCTTTGTCTTTTGTACTAAGATTTTCAGTCATTTTGTGAAAGGATCAAAACCACAACAGGGAGGAAATACTTAATTACACACACACAGAGCTCGGCTGTGTCTCCCTTCACTTTCCTGGGTGGGTGAAGAGACAAAATCTGCCTGGGAGGCCCTGCTTAGTTTCTTCAGGTTGTCCCTTCCTTTCCAGATAGTCCAAAATTCACACACATAAAAAACAATTTAAAATGCAACTTAGCCTTTTGCACTAAGGTTCTTAGTAATTTTATGAAGGGATCAAAAACCACAACAGGGAGGAAATACTTAGTTACACACACACACGCAGCTCGGCTGTGTCTCCCTTCGCTTCCCTGAGTGGGTGAAGAGACAAAATCTGCCTGGGAGGCCCTGCTTAGTTTCTTCAGGTTGTCCCTTCCTTCCCAGACAGTCCAGAGACACACAAACACAAAAACAGTTTCCCCTTTTTGCACTAAGAGATCTTTTGTGAAATTCTGAAGACAGAACCCTCAATTGAGTATGGGGGTGCTTATCACCTAGGTGTGTGCAGTTTGTGGGAAATTCGAGTCGCCCCCCTTGCTTTCTAGCTCTGTTCAACCCTTTTGGGAATGACAGGCTAGGTGCGGCTGGAGCGAAACGTCCTTCCCCTATTACAGACTGCACACAACCCTGCAAACCCCTCCGTCTATCAGAATCCTGTCCATGACGCCAATTTAATGTCACGATCCGCTCGTACAAGCGGGGGTCGTGATGGTTCGTTTACTGATCTCAGAGTGCAAAACACAACACAGAGGGGATTTCAGCGTTAAAACAAATGCATTTTTTATTGATTGACCATAGCAAATATGATAGAGGGATTAGGAGTGAGAGATAGAGGTAGAGGAAAGAGGGGATATAGCTACCAAACGTGGAGATGGAGTCCTCGTGGTGCGGTCGATGGATCCCCCTGTCACGTCAGGGAGCGTCTCTCCAAATCTCTGGTTAACTCATGGGTTTTTATTATAGTCCTCAATCGCGGGGGGAACAGGTAAATGTATTGAAGCCACTGAGGGGGGGAACAGGTAGTCCATGTTCTTAGCAGTAAACGAGACCCATTGTCTTCTTGGTCCAACGATCATGCCTCCAGGCAAACATCTCGCTTTGGTTGAGTCAGCCCCAGCCCCCTGTATTAGGGTTGTCGGGGTCTCATGTCTCAGTCCTTGAGAGGGGCTTCAATCTCAGTCCTTGGGAGGGGGTTTTGATCTCTGTCTGTCACGGTGATTGCGAAGCAGATGAAGGATTTTCCGTGGGGGACCCCCAAAATTACCCCAGAAAGTTCCCTGGGCCAAGTGGTGGGGAAATTCATAGGCTATTGTCGTGAAGCAGGGACCGTGAAGCAGGTGTAATCTTCAGGTACAGAACTGCCATTACACTGCTCACAGCCCGTGTACCGTGGCGTGGTGACACAGGAAAATGCATCTGCGGATGATTGGCAAGCATCCACCTCGAGCAGGCCAGAACTGCAGTGGGGTCCTCGGAGTCCTTATGATGATCGTGAGGCAAATGAGAGGAACTTCAGACAGACTCTTACAAGAGTGGACATAGGAAAGACACCACATAGAGTGGGTGGAGCAGGAGTGAAAGAACTGATAAAGGTTATTAGAAGAGGGATTGAAGATTTGAATATTTTCAACTAGACTTTTCTGCTTTAAACTATGGAGAAAAAGACTTTCTTGTAACATCTTAATGTTGTTTGGAGGAATGCTATTTCTAGTCAAAGTTGGGATTGATATGATTGAGATTTAAGTGGGAATATTAAAGCCCCTCACTCCTGGCATAAAAGGAGGTCTCAGCCTTTGAGACCAAGATGATTTTAGAGAGGAAGTGATTTGAAGCCCTCGGCTCTTGGGGTAAAAGGAGGTCTTTATTTCTTTTGAGATAGAAATGATTTTAGAGCTAGAAGAGAATCCTGGTTTTATACTAGAAGAAGCTTTCTTAAACAGTTCCCCAAATACACTGAGAGGCCTATGAGTAGCCAAGGGAAAGGCTGTGAATGGGTGGAACAGCACAATCTGCAAAAATTCCAAGCAGCTGCAGATTTGTAACATTGAGAGCCCCAGGACTGTTTTTGTCTTGTGGCGAATGTCTCCATAAGACTCTAGAGAGACTCTTCTCCCAAAGTGATGAAAGATTATGTTTAAATGGTGAAACTGACTGAAAATCACAGGTTGTGTCTCTCTGCGTTGTTTGTAAGAAAGTTAACAGTTTGTAAGGGAAGGGAAGAGTGTTTTGAAGTTGCATTTTGGTTTTTTTGTTTTTTCCCATCTTTTCTTTTCTTATCTTTTCCATTCTTTTAGTGTGCATTTAAAAAACTTTGTTTTTAAGCTTGAGCCTGCTTTGTTTCTCCTGATCCTCTCCCATAAAAAGAGAGTAAACACTAAGACCACGATACTAAATTTAGGAAAAAAAAAAAATTGACTAATTAATGTAATCACTACATTAATTAGTGTTTCTGCCCAGTTTTAACTAAAACCATTACACCTTCCTATGGAAAAGAACTGTCCTTCTTGTCCCGGTGCCCATGGCCACAATTCGGATTCCGCCTCCAGCATTGCCTGTTGTGAGAGACTGGAGGAGATTGTTGGCTGGAAACATTTTGTGTGTGAGGGAGGAAGGGGCAGGTCCAGCCTTGCCCTGGCCTGAAACCCCAGCACTGCCCTGCCCTGTAACCCCAATCATCACAGAGCCTCTATCCCAGCCCAGCAGTGTCTGCCAAGCCCTGGCACACCAAAGGCAATGCTCCACAGCCACCTCTGGAGCCCCCAGCCCAGCTCCTGAGAGACCAAGTGACCCAAAGTCCCTCCTGGGGGAAGGGCCCAGGAAGATCATGGGGTATTTATGGTTGACTACAAGGCAAGCACACATCTTGACCCCACCTCTTCTTGGAATTTCTGTCTGAACACTGCTGGAACCCAGGAGCTGGCAGCTGTGTGGGTGCTTCTCTAAATCTTTTTTGGTCATTCTCTCTTTCTGTGTCTTATTAATATTCCCTCTTCTTAGAAATTTTGATTAACTTAAAATTGAACAGGCTTACAGTTTGTGAAGTTGAATGGGTCAAGTAAATGCTTTGAGAAGTGTTTTTTGTTGACTTGAATGTTATATGAAACCTTTTGCCAAAGTTTCTCTGATTTTCTAAAGTTGTCAGTAAAGTCTCCTTTGTTATTTTGAGCTCCTGAGTACCTCTTGTTGGTATTTCTCCAATGCATCCAACTCAGAGTACTCAAACAATTGTAATTCCTTTGAAATGTCTCTCTGAGAGTTGTTTGGGGGATGGGGGTCAGGTCTTGTCTGTCCTGCTTGGCACAGCCCAGGCAGGGCTTTCACAGCCACATTGCACACTCCATTTCCCACCTGCACCTGCTGGTGCCTCTGAGTTCTGCTTGCCCAGCCCCAGGGACGCTCCCCTTGTTTGCCCATTCCCCCATGGTCCCTGGGCAGGGATGGCCTCAGTGGAGGCTGCTGACATCCTCAGACACTTGGAGGCTGCTGCTGGATTTTACTTCTCCAGAGGCTTGTTCAGCCTTCAGCTCTTCAAGTCAGGAATTCAGTGCCCCAGGGTGCATTATTATTCAGAACACCTTAAAAGGCCAAGACTCTGGGAATAATTTGATTTAAGTTTTCAAATTTTTGTGGTTAATTAAACAGATTTTGGAAGCGTGTCCATAGTGAATATATATTTACAAAAGACAGTGAGAAAATACTTTGAGGTCCTGCTTCAGATATTTTACCTCTTAATATATTTATATGTTCAATCTCCAATTGACATTGATCCCAAGGTACTTACTCATGCAGTTTGAATAGATATGAAAATCAAGATCCTTTATGTCTGATGTTCAATCAGATTTTTTCCCTACCCCCACCCCACCATTTCCCCCATCCAAGCCCTGGGACTCAGAGCAGCCTTGTGCAAATCTGAGCTCCCTCCACCCCAGGCTGGACCTGCAGGTTTCAGCTCCTTGGCTCCAACTCCCACCTGCTTCCCTTGGAGAAGGAGCTGCCCGAGACACAGAGGGATGTTCATTTATTGTCAGCCAACGAACCCAAGGGAAGACACAGCTCCATCAAATGCAAAAGTCATTCTTCTCCCTGGCTCTGCCCTGCACCTGATCCCACAGCTTGTCATTGTGAAAAGTGCATATTATATGGCTCTACGCAAGATATTTACTATATGTGTTGTGTTGTGTTAATTGTTGGTGTTGTATTATTATTTTGATAGTATAGTGAATGAAGTTTTGTAGTTAAAATGTAATTTTTATGTACCAACCACAGGAAAACGTAAATCTTTCAGAGAAAAAGGAATTTACTACTTCCTTATCAGAAGAGACCAACTTCTCCTGCCTTGCTCAGCCCTGTGGACATCATAGAGATTAAAGGAAAAAAGTGACACTAACTAGAGACAATTCTTTGTTTGAATGGAATTTATGCAGCATGTCTGAACTGTATGAATATTCAACAGGCTATTGCTTTTAAGAGATAATCCTTTGTTAACAGGGGTCCTTCTCCAGAGCTTTTTTTTTTTTTGCTCAGAGAGGCACCCAGATGTCTGTAAGTTTTTTTATTGTCTCGTATTGTCCTAACTTTAATTGTTTAATTTTTTTACTCTAATTCTATTTTTATAACTATCTTATTTACTATGAAACTTTTAAAAAATTAAAAACAAGTGATTGGCATTTTTCACAATTATGGTAGCAGAGGATGGTTAAAACACCTCACTGCTGGTGCCTCAGTGGAATCAGGGTGAGGACGGCGCGCCCTGCCCAGTTGGCAGCCTCACTCTGTGTTCCCCTGCTGTGACCGACAGATGCAGGTTACGATCAATGGACCAAAGGAGGCAATAAAACAAAGAAAAGGGAAAAGATTCCCTAAAACCGCGGTAGTTAGCCCCTAAGACTAAAGTGTACACGAAGACAAAGACCCAAGGACAAAGGACAGGTAAGTACTGGTTTGGAGGGGAGGTTAAGAGGGGGATGAATGTGTGTGAATGAGAGGCAGCTGGTTATCCCAGACCTGCTAAGCGAGTGCGGAGTCTCCTATGCTGCGTTTCCGTTCTTTTGCAAGAAAGACGGCCAGTAAAGAGACGATGTGAGTGATAAGAAGAGCAAGAGAATCCCCCCCAGGGAAACTGGGACTGAGATTTAGAGAAGGAGTGGGATCCCTAGGAAGTAAAAAAAGAAAAAAAATCTGTTGGATTGAGGGGTTATTGCCCCAAGATCATCCAGGACTGAAACCTGCTGGGTTGAGGGATTATCCCAAGAGCACCCAGGGGTTTGTCGGATTGAGGTTATGCCCAAGAGCATCTGGAGTTGGACAGTGCAGCTAGATTGAGGGATAAAATGCCCAAGAACATCTAGGGTTGGACAACACAGCTAGATTGAGGGGATATCCAAGAGCACCAGGACTCGCCAGTAACACCTAAAATTGTAATAGGTGATTTGAAAGTAAAAGGTACCTTATTGTTGTTTTGTTGTGTGAGAGTGAGTCACACACAAAATCTGCCTCAGTTTCCCCGGGCGGGTGGGGGCTGTGGCAGAACGTGTGTGTGATCTGCAATTCAGCCCTTTTCCCTCTGGGCGTGTGGAGGGGGGGTTTGTACTAAAAGTGTAAGTGACACACAAATTAACCTCATAGGTGGATCGGCACCAGAGGCAACCAGATTCTGGGCCCTCCTCAGAGGCCCAGCTATACTGGAACCCAGAGACCAAA
>JANEHK010000947.1:0-15584 GCA_025960845.1 Tachycineta bicolor | reverse complement strand
GGGTTGGGTTGGGGTGGGTGACTGCGCCTCCTCATCAGATTTAGGCAGGGAGGCTTGTGCTAGATGGGACATTTAGCACACAGTGGCCGAGGGGTGGGTTGGGGGTGGGGGACTGCGCTGCCTCATTAGGGTTTGGTGGTGGGGCTGGCACTAGACTTGACAATTAGTGCCCCCGAGATGAGGGTTGGGCTTGGGCTGGGGGTGTGCGCCGCCTAATTCGTGTTCAGCACGGGGGCTGGCACTGGACTGGACACTTAGCACCTGGGGCCTAGGCTTGGGGTTGGGGTGGGCAACTGCGCCTCCTCGTTAGGGTTAGGTGGTGGGGCTGACCCTTGACTTGACTTGACTGCACAATTAGTGCCCCGGAGCTTAGGGTTGGGGTTGGGGTAGGTGGCTGCGTCACCTTACTTGGGTTAGTCAGGGGGGCCTGGCATTGGCCTGGAGCCATTGCGCCCTGGGTCTGAGTGTTGGGGTTGAGGTGGGAGGCTGTGACGCATCATCAGACTTAGGCAGGGGGCCTGGCACTGGTCTGGACTGGACATCTAGCACCCGACGACTGAGGTTTGGTCCCCCACGTATCTGTGAGGGCTGGGGTTGGGGTGGGTGACGGCACCGCCCTGTTAGGGTCAGGCGCGGGGCCATGCACTGTCACTGAGACACACAAAGCAATCACGCATAGGCAAGAGTTTTTCGCAGGGCAGAGGTTCCTCCAGCTTCTCCTCAGAGATCGGATAAAGACAAGCCCCTTTGTTTATTCTTTGCTTTTTTATACATTTGTGGATCTGGCAGAAGATTGGCTTTTTGGGTTTCCACCCCTCATCCTCATTGGCCAGACCCACTGTCAGTTACAGTTGTTTTTCAGGTTAGAAATATGCAAACAAAGGACAAAGAATGAGAATCAAAGGGTTTGTTTATGTTACATCTATGGAAAAGGTAGAAAACTGCTCCTAATATTGTACAGTAACCAAAAGATCTGTCTCCATTATGAATTTCAAGAAGGCTAATAAGAAAGCTCAGAAAAACCAGGGTAACATCTCACCCTTTTAACTTTAAAAAAATAAAAAACTGAAAAAAAAAAAATGAACAGTTTTACAAAGGGAATATATACAAATTCCATCCCTGTCTGTGGAGGAATCATCAGAGTGATCACTCGAGGATTCATCCACTTGGTGATTTTCAAGTTGATCTCGGCTTCCACCTTGCCTGTCAGCTGAATTCTGCCTCTGTGGTCGCAGGTCAGGACGGACACACTTTGAAGGCAGCCAGTGTGTCCCAGTGTCTGCGGACACACATGCATACCCACGCCCCATGGCGATTAGGTCATAGGGTCTCTCCCATTGCTTGGTGACTAAATTTCAGACCCGTACCTTCACTCGAGGCTGTTGCTCACCATCTGAAACCTGCAAAGAGAGATGATGGTTCAAAACAACAGGATTATTTGAGTTCTGCGGCACCGTAAGGTGATTGATGGTGTACAAAGCCTTTGCCAACCGTGTGGGGTTTCACCCTGCATTCCCCATTTCTGCTTCTGAAGAACACGTTTGAGTGTACCATGATTGCGTTCTACAATCGCCTGTCCCGTCGGAGAATGAGGGATGCCAAAGTTATGAGACACACCCCATGACTGTAGGAACTGCCGTACCTGCTGCGAGGCATAAGCAGGGCCATTGTCGGTTTTCACAACAGAAGTGTCTTGGTTTGAAAAAGACAGGTGTCTGCTATGGAGAGGCAGGTCTCTCTAGGAAATGAGGAATTCAAATCCTTCCCTCCGTGTTATTATAATTTGGAAGATTAAAAAAAAACTTTTAGGTCAGAGCTATGGGGAAGGAATAACAGTCCTTTAAATATAAATATAACAGGACAGACAACAACAGCACTTATAATAACAGTAAAACAGAACTAAGAACCCCAAGGGCAAACGCTGGAAGCTCTGGAGCTCCGGCGCTGATGGCTGGAAGCTGGAAGCGGTGGATTGTCCTCAGCAGGCAGGGGGGTGTCCTGGCAGGCAAGGTGGGCAGTGTCGGAGAAGCCGCAGCGGCTGGACTCGGGCTGACCTAGAATCCAGCAGGGCAGCAAAGAAACTCCGAATTCCTGGGCGCTCCAACAGATGATAGAATTCCCAGGACCAGGCTCCTCCGTTAGCTGTGGACTTCAGGCAGCTCTCTGTCGCCCGACCGTGCTCCCCCAGGAGAACCGAGAGCAATGAAGTCCTCCACCCTCTGCTCCCGGGAGCCTCATCCGTCTCCCAAACCAAGTGATCAACCTCCTTTGTCAGGTTAAGCATCCCTTAACTATCAGTACTTAAAGTCTCCTAGCAACTCATGGAGGGGGGAAAATTCTACAGGAAAACTTAACCCTCAACATTATCCACCCCGAATTCTTTCCCATACCAACATATTATAGTGAATTTAAACCTTTAAATAATATACATATATATATACATGTGAATATAAATACAGATACAGTCACAGTGTTCACCGGAAAACAAGGTCCCCTTGAGGTATGCAGCGGGTCTCTCCATCCTTTTGCATCACCCACCATGTGCAGCCAGGTCCCCGAGCAAAAACAACCCCACGAGCAGGACTGTCTTTGCTGGAGGCAGAATTAATCCAAACAGTTTTTCCTAGCATTCCTCTCATGTGTACCACTGGAACCTTATCTCCATCTCTTGTTCCCAGGGGCTCAGACTGGGCAGGGCCTGCTCGGTTGGTGGAACCTCGAGTGTTCACTAACCAGGTGGCCTTTGCTAAATTAATCTCCCAGTTCTTGAAAGTCTGTATGTATTGTTTTTCCCTCCGCTGTTGCTGTGGACTCCAGGACAGTGTATGTAAACGAGAGATCTCTGCAGTTAGGTTTTAGAAGATTGGGTTTATTGTAAGGGATGTAAGGCCTTGCTCTGAGCTGCCAGGCGCAGCTCGTGGCACGGCCAAGGAGGTGGGGGAAGGGCAAGGGTAGGGAATGGTGGGGAGCAAAGAGAGAGGTAAAGAGGTAAAAAGCAAAAGAGAGGTGAAAAGCAAAAGAGGCCGACCCACCTTCGGAGCCCCCTGACAAGGGGTCTCAAGGTGGGCCGGAACAGGATCTGCGCCAATGGGCTTACAGATACCTGATACTTTAGGGGAGGGGTACAGGTGTGGGATGAACCATTGGGGGGTGTGACAGAACATTCCATTTGACCTGGGTCTGGTGACCTTCAGCAGGTCATCCAACTGTTTTCTTATACATCCAGTATCCAATACATCTCAAACATCAAAACTTACTTTCAATTCTATCTCACCCACAGTTCCCACATTCCCAGAATATAGGCAATCATATTTGTAGGGTTTTTTGGCCTCATCCTCCCCAACAAAAGTCCCCCCACCCACTGCCTTCAAAGTGGTTTTAAGCAGGCCATTGCATCGTTCAACTTTCCCGGCTGCTGGTGCATGATAAGGAATATGGTACACCCACTCAATGCCATGTTCTCTAGCCCAGGTGTTTATGAGGCTGTTCTTGAAATGAATCCCATTGTCAGACTCAATCCTCTCAGGGGTACCATGTCTCCACAGGATTTGCTTTTCAAGGCCCAGGATGGTGTTCCTGGCAGTAGCATGGGGCACAGGGTAGGTCTCCAACCATCCAGTGGTGGCTTCCACCATGGTCAGCACATAGCGCTTGCCTTGGCGGGTTTGGGGAAGGGTGATGTAGTCAATCTGCCAGGCTTCCCCGTACTTATACTTGGACCATCGCCCGCCATACCATAGGGGCTTCACCCGCTTGGCCTGTTTGATGGTAGCACACGTCTCACAGTCATGGATAACCTGAGAAATACTGTCCATGGTTAGATCCACCCCTCGGTCTTGTGCCCACTTATAGGTGGCATCTCTGCCCTGGTGACCTGAGGCATCATGGGCCCACCGAGCTAGGAACAACTCTCCCTTGTGTTGCCAATCTAAGTCTATCTTTGACACCTCTATCTTTGCAGCTTGATCTACCTGCTCGTTGTTTCAGTGCTCCTCATTAGCCCGACTCTTGGGGACATGGGCATCTACATGACGGACTTTTACAGGTACCTTCTCTACCCGAGTGGCAATGTCCTTCCACTCATCTGTAGCCCAGATTGGCTTTCCTTTACGCTGCCAATTGGCCTTTTTCCACCTGTCCAGCCGACCCCACAGAGCATTGGCCACCATCCACGAATCAGTGTAGAGGTAGAGCTTTGGCCACTTCTCTCTTTCAGCAATGTCCAGGGCCAGTTGAACAGCTTTGAGTTCAGCAAGTTGGCTTGACCCACCTTCTCCTTCAGTGGCTTGTGCAACCTGTCGCGTGGAGCTCCATACGGCTGCTTTCCACTTCCAGTTCATCCCTACGATGCGGCAGGAACCGTCAGTGGAAAGAGCATAGCGTGTTTCTTCTGCTGGCAGTTGGTTGTATGGTGGATCCTCCTTGGCACATGTCACTTGTTCCTGCTCCTCTTCATCTGTGAGACCAAAGTTTTCACCTTCCGGCCAGTTTGTAATTATCTCCAAAATCCCAGGGCGATTTGGGTTTCCAGTGCGGGCGTGCTGAGTGATGAGGGCAATCCATTTGCTCCACGTGGCGTCGGTGGCATGATGGGTCAAGGGAACCTTTCCTTTAAACATCCACCCCGGCACCGGTAGTCGAGGTGCCAGCAGGAGTTGTGCTTCTGTGCCAATCACCTCTGAGGCAGCTTGAACTCCTTCATAGGTGGCCAAGATTTCCTTCTCTGTTGGAGTGTAGTTGGCTTCGGACCCTCTGTAGCTTTGGCACCAGAATCCCAATGGTCGGCCCCGAGTCTCCCCAGGCACCTTCTGCCAAAGGCTCCAGGACAGGCCATTGTTCCCGGCTGCTGAGTAGAGCACGTTCTTCACATCTGGTCCCGTCCTGACTGGGCCAAGGGCTACTGCATGAGCGATCTCCTGCTTGATCTGGGCAAAGGCTTGTTGCTGTTCAGGGCCCCAGTGGAAATTGTTCTTCTTGCGGGTGACCAGGTAGAGAGGGCTCACAATCTGGCTGTACTCAGGGATATGCATTCTCCAAAAACCTATGGTGCCTAGGAAAGCTTGTGTTTCCTTCTTGCTGGTCGGTGGAGACATTGCGGTGATCTTATTGATAACCTCAGTGGGAATCTGCCGCCGTCCATCTTGCCACTTTACTCCCAGGAACTGGATCTCTTGGGCAGGTCCCTTGACCTTGCTCTGCTTGATGGCAAAACCAGCTTTCAGGAGAATTTGGATGATCTTCTCTCCTTTCTCAAACACTTCCATTGCCGTGTTCCCCCACACAATGATGTCATCGATGTACTGTAGGTGCTCCGGAGCCTCACCCTTTTCCAGTGTAGCCTGGATCAGTCCATGGCAGATGGTGGGGCTGTGTTTCCACCCCTGGGCAGTCGGTTCCAGGTGTACTGTGCGCCCCTCCACGTGAAGGCAAACTGAGGCCTGCATTCTGCAGCCAGAGGAATGGAGAAAAATGCATTAGCAATGTCAATTGTGGTGTACCATTTTGCTGCCTCGGACTCCAGCTCGTACTGGAGTTCCAGCATGTCCGGCACAGCAGCGCTCAATGGTGGAGTCACTTCGTTCAAGGCACGGTAGTCCACAGTCAATCTCCATTCTCCATCAGACTTGCGCACGGGCCAGATGGGGCTGTTGAAGGGTGAATGGGTTTTGCTGACCACCTCTTGGCTCTCCAGCTCACGGATCATCTTGTGGATGGGGATCACGGCATCTCGATTTGTCTGATACTGTCGGCGGTGCACCGTCGAGGTGGCAACTGGAACTTGTTGCTCTTCTACCTTTAAGAGTCCTACTGCAGATGGGTTCTCCGACAGTCCAGGCAAGGTATTCAATTTCTTAATGCCCTCTGCCTCCACAGCTGCTATTCCAAAAGCCCACCTGAGTCCTTTAGAGTCTTTGTAATAGCCATTCTGGAGGAAGTCTATGCCCAAAATACACGGGGCCCCTGAGCCAGTCACAATTGGATGCTTCTGCCACTCTTTCCCAGTCAGGCTCACCTCGGCTTCCAACAGAGTCAATTCCTGTGATCCCCCCCGTCACCCCGGCAATGGAAATAGGTTCTGTCCCCACATATTCCGATGGTATCAGTGTACACTGCGAACCAGTATCAACTAAAGCTTCATATTTCTGTGGCTCTGATGTGCCAGGCCATCGGATCCACACTGTCCAATATACCCGGTTTTCCCGTGCCTCTCCCTGGCTAGAGGCAGGGCCCCTCTAGCACCGGTCATTATTCCCTTCCTGGGCATACATGGTAGAGGTTCCTTCACAGGGATCTGACATATCCTCACTTCTATAATACCTGGCAGCTTGGTCATGCGATGTTGAGGCTACCTTCATCTTAGTGGAACCCCCTCGGTTAGTGTTTCTCTCCTTGAGCTCACGCGCCCATGCTGCCAGGGCAGAAGTGGGTTTCCCATGCCACCTTCCCATGTCTTCCCCATGGTCACTCAGAAAGAACCACAGGTCAGCTCGTGGGGTGTACCCTCTCTCTCTAGCTGGGGGCCGTTGAGCTCTGACTCTGGGGCCTGTAACTCGCACTGGTGCCACATGGGAACTGTTCCTCCTCATCTCCTCCCTCACCTCCCTTATCTCCTCTGTCACCTCCTCCATCTTCTCCCTGAGTTCCTTAGCCACAGCAGAGATCTGAGCCTGCATTGGGCCACTGATCATACTCTCATAATTTCTAAGCTTTTTGGCTACAGAACCCACTGTCTCTCGTTTGTTATCAGGATTAATTGTTGCAATGAATGTGGCGTATTGAGATGGTCCTAGAGTTGCCAGATTCCACAGCATTTGCCCTGTGCACCTGACTTTGTCGGGGTCGTTATCATGCTGTCCACCCCTCCCAAAGAGTACGTCCAATACTGCCACTTCTCTCAGCTGTTGCATCCCTTCCTCAAGGGTCTTCCAGCGCATTCTATGATGGTGCTCCTGCATTCTGTCTCTGTGGACAAACCTCTCCCTTACACTCATTAAAAGCCGCTCCCAAAGGGAAAGGGGCCCTGGCTCCCTTACGAATACCTGATTCACACCTGAGTCCTGGGTCAAGGGTCCTAAATTCCTTGCCTCACTACTATCTAGTTGCACGCCTCTACCTATAAGGTCCCAGACCCAAACTAATGAGCCTCATGCTATCATGATCAACAAGTCTCAACTTTATTAACATGCTCGCATACAGATATAGTGCAGTTAATTAGCTTATGCATATTACAAAATTGTAGCTCCTAATTGGTTTACTATTTCACAATGCATGTTCTGTGGTCAGCCTTGCGGTTACAGATACATGATTTTTGCTGATCAACATCCTTGTTATTTTGTAGCTTTTCTATACAAGGACACAGTATCCTTGCTGTTTGTCCCATCGTCCTGCATGTTTTTTGCTAAGCCTTAACAAATTTCATCTGAGGCCCTTGCTCTGCAACCATGCCTCAGACAAACTCTCCACATTTCCCCCGTTTTCTTTTGATTGTACTAATAAATACTGATTAAACATAGTCTGCATTGTTTGCTGTACAGCATTTTGTAAACACATACAAATACATGGAAGGCAGGTAATTGTTCAAAGGATCACAATGCCTATCATCACAGCTATTTTCAATATAGAGGTAATCCAAGGCCCAAGTCCTAAAGAAGCAAGCCATCCATCTAAACCCCATCCTTGTTCTAATCGCAATTGTCCTGTCAATTCCCTCAAGTTTTCGATTTGAGCATGAATAGATTGTGAATGGTCAGACAAGTTCATACAACATATTCCTTCAAATTCCTCACAACCATGTCCTTGTGCTAAAAGCAGGAAATCTATCGCTGCTCTGTTTTGCAGGGTGGCATGTCTGACTGAGTCTACATCGGCTAACAAGTTGCTTAAAGCAAGGGAGGTGGCATTGGTCTGTTTTGCTAACCAGCATCCTAGTTTATTTACGGTAGCTAAACTTTGAGCACTGGCTACTCCAGGAGCCAAAATAGATGCAAAAATTCTTTGCTCCACAGACCAAAAATCAACATTTGAATCACATTCCTTTGTAAATTGGTGGGCTAATCGTTTTTCCCGCCTGTGTCTGTGATGCCGTGTGTAATTTAAAATCATGGATGTGTTTGGGGTAAGTAGCAATAGTCGCCCTAGTGTGCATGGACCACCTCTTAATCGAGAAGGGATACCTGCCCAGGCTCTATCACCACAAATCAAAAATATACCAGCCGGCAACTGAATTGGGGTTGTTGAAGAGAGGGAGATGTTCTTTGCAGTATAGTTACACCACGGAGATGCATTTTGATAAACAGATAGAGAGGAATTAACTATAGTGATGTAATTATTCCCTGGAGTGATGGCTTTACTGGTAAAGTTAAAATAAACACATGCATCAGCTTTAACTGACCCCAACAATTCTACCTCTTGTGGTTCCAAAGGTGCGAGGGGCAAATAGGGTGCCCATAGATCCCACGCATTCACTGTTGTCCGTGATTCGTTGGCCTTGCATGTTGGTATTTTTGATGGACAAGGCCATGTGTCTGCAGGCACTCCCACTAAGCAGGTGGAAAACGGGTTTCCTGGAGTTGATAAAGAAAGGCATATGGCTTCTTGATTAGTGAGATTAGCCAAAGTAACCCATATATTTGTTTTTGGCTGAGGGGAAACCCAAAAAGCATTCGTTATTTGTGTAAAAAGGGTCAAAACACATAACAACATCATATTTACTCATTGTTTCTTTTGCCTTTCCTTGCTTTCCTTTTTATCTTAAGCTGTTTAAACCTTTGATTGAGATGTTCCCATTCCGAAGGTACCACAGTCCACTGGCGGGGAATATAACAATAGGTCTCACACTTTTTCTGGGTAATTTCTGTATGAACTAAGGCTTTTACTCTAATTATTGAATGTTGCAACTGCCAGCGAGCGTAGGCTAAATGTAGCTGCTCTCTGCTTTCAAACAGAATTATTGCTTGTGGAAAAGGTAACCCAGTGGCCTTTTCTAATGCCTGACAATGACTTTCACTCCTCCAAGAGCGTCTACAGGCTAAGCACCATAGCTCACCCAATAATGACTGTTGATGAATCTACTCGTGTTGCCTACATCCCCCACGATGTATTAAAACCCAAGCACAGTGCTGTCGGTCCCAACAACAAAGACAACTCTGTGTTCTAATATTCCCCAACTGATAGTTTGCTAAACAAGTTAACAAATATGTGAATTGATCCATAGTAACCGGGTAGCAAAGCGAAGGATCAAGCACTGTCCGGAGAAACTCCCGGTGTGGGCGGATCAGGCTGTCCAGGCGCAGTCGAGGGTTCCTGATGCCCTCCACTCTGAGGCTTCAGTGAGGGTTCGTCCACCGGGCTGGGATCCACGTAGGACCTTTGTTGTGATTACAGCATATGGGACAGCTTCTGACTATTGATGTGGCTTCTGCAGGTGATATACGGAACTGTCTCTGCAGGCCTTTCGCATTTTGATGGAAGATGGAGTGAGCCTCTCTTGCCAATGTGTGTTGAGGCAAAGGTACTGCTATAGCTGATACCAGATCATCTGCTCGCTGATTCCCTTCTCCCAAACCAATGTCCCATTTGTGGCTCCGGATATGTAGCACTGCGTAAGGCTGTTCTCGCTGCCGTAAAGCCTTCTGTAGTTGCGTCAGGAGCTGATACAGTCTCTGGTTTCTTATGTCTTTAATGAAGGCATCCTCTATTCGATTGGCAACACCTGCCACATATAATGAGTCTGTTACAATATAAAGTGGTCCTCCAAAATTTGTTAATGCCCACACCGCAGCAAGTAGCTCCAATGTCTGTAATGTATCAGTAGCTTCTGCCTGTAATATCTTCTTGTTCCAGATTCCTTCCTCCTGCCAGGTGATAGCGGCCTTCTGGGATTTTTTTCCGGCACCAGTATATACTGTAAGTGCTTCCAATATGGGCTTGTCCTGTCTTTTAGGAACAACCATCCATCTGTGTGATCCTATCCATTTTAACTGAGCTTTTGTATTATTTGGAGCAATGATACTACTGCTGCCTACCAGTGCTTCTTGCAGTTCCATGGAATTGGCCAAATACCAATCAAGAGCATCTCGTTGTAAGGGCACAAATATTGTCTCCGGCTCTAGGCCTAAAATCTGTACCACGCGTTGACGTCCTTTTTTGATAAGAAGGCACAATAACTCGATTTTTTGCCATATAGTTTTTTATTGTTGTAATAGGGGAAGTATCCACTCCAATACCCAATTCTCCCCCATTTTCTTTTGAATTTGAGTCAATGCGCCCATAAAGTGCCTAGGTCCCAGCCATATGGTGATATCAACAGGAAGGTCTAGAGACCTGCGGCGAACTTGACCTTGTACAACGCAGTCAGCGATAAGTTGGATGACCTGACGCTGTTGAGAAGAGACAGATACCGGTTGAGCAGGGTCAGTGCCTTTGAGCAGGGGGCGCAGCTGATCAATAAGTTCATTAGGAATCCCAATGATAGGCCTGAGCCACTGCAAATCTCCTAACAGTTTTTGTGCATCATGTAAAGTGGCAACATCACAGTGAATTGTGGGGTGACTACTTGCTGTGTTAAAGTCAATCCCAAATATTTCCATGGTGCTGAACGCTGAATTTTTTCTGGGGCAACAACCAACTTATTAGTGGCTAGTGTTTGTTCTATGGCTCGGATTTGTGAGTCTGAAAAAGGCTGAGGTTGTGCAAACAGGCTGTCATCCATATAATGATAAATAATCACTTGTGGCCATTGTTTTCGTAATGGCTGTAAGGCAGTGGCTACAAAAAGTTGACACAGGGTTGGGCTGTTACGCATCCCTTGAGGTAACACCGTCCATTCATACCTAGAGTCAGGGCTTTGATGATTTATGGCTGGTAAGGTAAATGCAAACCGACGCGTACCCTGAGGGTGTAACGCAATGGTAAAAAAGCAGTCCTTTAAGTCAAGGATTAACAAAGGCCAGTCCTGGGGTAACATCACTGGGCTGGGTAATCCAGGTTGAAGAGCTCCCATTGGTTCCATTTGGGCGTTGACGGCACGAAGATCATGGAGTAACCGATACCTGCCAGACTTCTTTTTAATCACAAATATGGGGGTGTTCCAGGGACTAGTAGATAATTTAAGATGACCTAATCGGAGTTGTTCCTGTACCAAGGCATGTGCCTGTTGTAAGCTTTCCCCTTTCAGTGGCCACTGCTTAACCCACGCTGGGTCGTTGGTAGTCCAAGTGAGGGCAATGGGGAAAGTCCAAGCAGCGGCCACTATACCAAAGGGTGTTCGTTCGTGAGAACGATACCGAGTTGAGCCAGGACGTCTCGGCCAATCAAGCATTGAACAGTAGGTGGCAGCATTGTAATGGAAAAGGACGCTTGCGCCTGCTTCCCTTCGAGAATTACAGTAACCACGGGTGTTCGGCTGGCGAGAGTCATTCCCCCGACCTCAGTCACTGTGGTGGCAGAGGCCTGTAATGGCCAGTCCTTGGGCCATTCTTGTGGAGCAATAATACAGGAGTCTGCTCCAGTGTCCAGTAATCCAACAAGGGTTATACTTTGATTATTAAGCCAAAGTTCCACTTTCTTCCTAGGGCGATCAGATAAATCCACAGTCATTAGCACTAGCCCTCCCATGGAGCCAAAACCTTCTTGACCCCTTGCCTTTTGTTGCAGCAGTGCAATCTCTTTGGCCATCTGAGGAAGCGGTATTAACTGTGCCAACCTTTGTCCCTTAGTGATTTTCAAAGGAGGGTATTGGGTATAAGCCATAATCATAATTTCCCCACAACAGTCCGCATCAATTACACCAGGTAACACAAATAGTCCCATCATCGTGGTTGAAGAGCGACCTAGCAAAAGTCCTCCCACTGTTTTTCCATTAATCATGATAGGTCCCTTAAGTCCAGTTGGAATCTTGTGCGGGTGTGTAGTCATTATGGTGACATCTACTGAGGCTGCCATGTCCATCCCGAGGCTCCTGCTGGTGGCTGGTTGTAGTTGTTGGCTGATGCTGTGGATGGCGCTGGTGGCATTGCAGCTGATACTTGTGTCCCTGCTGTTTGCGCTTGAGCCGCTGTTTGCGCTGCTCCGGAAGTTTCCCGATCTCCGGCGACAGGCAGTGGTATTATGTGAGTCAGAGCAGCATTTTGCACACCAGACTCCGGCCGCCTGACATTCTCGGCGTATGTGTCCGCTATTACCACAGCGGAAACATTTCATGCGTCCACCAGGTGGTGAGGGACGAGGGCCGGTGCTTGCTGTTGCTGCTTGGAGAGGCGCAAGAGCTGCTAACACCTGTGTCTGTGACATCTTAGCCTGTTCCTGTAGTCCCAATCCTAACTGCTTAATTGCTTCCACTAAAAATGCCTGCGACCCTGATGGCATAGTTGCTGCTTTTTCTAATAAGTCTACTACTGTCCAGTCTCCTGCCATAGTGGTTATTATTGATCTAGTAGAGGAATTACAGTTTTGGAGAACACACTGCTTTAGCAAGGCTCCCTTCATATAGTCCTGGACACCGGCTTTATCTATAGCCTCAGCAATTTTATCAACAAAGGGACCTAATGCTTCTTCTCGACCCTGTTTTATTCCCATGTAAATAGGTATACCTCCAGGTGCTTTGACTTTTTCAATAGCCCTTCTGGCTACTCTCATTGCCTCACGGCATTTATCTGGCCCCATAAGTGCCTGTGCCTCCATTCGTTGGAACGGTCCTGATCCCCACAACTCATCTAATGTGAGGCCCTGTAATGGATCTCCTTGTGCTCTTTGTATGGCGACTGAAGCTTGAGCTTCAGCTTGCCAGTGTGCGTTAAACAAAAGGTGTTGATGCTGTGTAAAGATGAGCCTAGCAATCCCCTTAATATCTGCTGGTAGCAAAACATGAGCATTAAAAAGGTATTCAAGCATCTGCTTTGTGGGCTCACTAGTGACCCCATATTGCCCCACCGTGGAGCGCAATTGCGCTAGCATTTTCCAATCTAGAACTGTTACTGTGGCTTGCAGTCCCCCAGCAGGATTAGGGGCAAAAGTAACTGGGAAGGCAAGACACCCGGAGGCTGCATCCAATATGTCCTGATCACCCTGTGCGGCACCTTGCCGTGCTAGGGCTGCCCAAACCTCCCGGTGCTCCCTTGCCATGGCCTCCGCAAGGTCAGACTCTGCCCCAGGGATAGGCTCTTGGCTGCTTGGGAAGCTGGCCGACTGAGGGATAGGGACACTGTTCTCAGGGCTGTAAGGAGGCCCCCCCCTTATTACCCCTCTCCCGGACAGGCTCTTCTGCTACTGGAGGAGTTGAAGGTGAAACGGGTGCTGCAGCTGGCAAATGAACTGTCGTGAATACGGGGGGATTAGGGGTACTAGTATCCCACTGGGAATCATACTTTTGATTCTTTTCCTGAGCTGTAACCACTTCCCGTGCCGCCCTTTTCTCTGCCTGATACAAAAGTAACTCATTGTGAACCACCCTCCAAAGTTTACTCATCTTTTTCGCCACCTTATCATCATCTAATGTGAATTCCCATAGCTTATCCCTGAACCGTCTCCATTCCGACAATTCATGGACAGTATGAGGGTTAATAAAGAAACCTTGAGAGTAAGTGAACTTTAAAAGGTCTGGTAGTTCTTTATTTAAATCTATCCCTTTAACCTGACGCTTTTGCAGAAACGCCGTAAATAAATCATATGCTGCTTGCCTATCCATACTCACGTCAGCGCTGTTGCAGCCTCCCCAGGTCTCATCAGCACGTATCGGCCAAGCCCACCTCTGTGGTCGCTTAGGGCACGGAGCTCCTCGGTAATGCTCTGTAGCCGTCCCTCTGCTTGCAGGATGCGAACCCTACGTTGCTTCTCACCATGGTATCACATCCCACCGTGGTATCACGTCCTACCATGGTATCACGTCCGGGGTCACCATTTGTGGAAGAACGGGAGATGAGCCTCATGCTATCATGATCAACAAGTCTCAACTTTATTAACATGCTCGCATACAGATATAGTGCAGTTAATTAGCTTATGCATATTACAAAATTGTAGCTCCTAATTGGTTTACTATTTCACAATGCATGTTCTGTGGTCTGCCTTGCGGTTACAGCTACATGATTTTTGCTGATCAACATCCTTGTTATTTTGTAGCTTTTCTATACAAGGACACAGTATCCTTGCTGTTTGTCCCGTCATCCTGCATGTTTTTTGCTAAGCCTTAACAAATTTCATCTGAGGCCCTTGCTCTGCAACCATGCCTCAGACAAACTCTCCACAAGTTACAGGGCCCATGTTTAGAAAAGGGCCTGCAAATGGGATGAATACGGCCACACCCACATGCCACCCAAACCAGCTCAAGCTAGACCACATGATAGACAGTACACAACAATGTAGGCACTTAAGAACTGTTATTCCTTTTCTCTCAATGCCCTTGTGCCCCACGATTTGGGCGCCAAATTCTGTCTTGGTTTGAAAAAGACAGGTGTCTGCTAAGGAGAGGCAGGCCTCTCTAGGAAATGAGGAATTCAGATCCTGCCCTCTGTGTTATTATAATTTGGAAGATTTTAAAAAAAACTTTTCGGTCAGAGCTATGGGGAAGGAATAACAGTACTTTACTAGTAAATATAACAGGACAGACAAACAACAACAGCACTTATAATAACAGTAAAACAGAACTAAGAACCCCGAGGGCAAACACTGGAAGCTCCGGTGCTGATGGCTGGAAGCGATGGATTGTCCTCGGCAGGCAGGGGGGTGTCCTGGCAGGCAAGGTGGGCAGTGTCGGAGAAGCCGCAGCGGCTGGACTCGGGCTGACCTAGAATCCAGCAGGGCAGCGAAGAAACTCCGAATTCCTGGGCGCTCCAACAGATGATAGAATTTCCAGGACCAGACTCCTCCGTTAGCTGTGGACTTCAGGCAGCTCTCAGTCGCCCAACCATGCTCCCCAGGAGAACCGAGAGCAATGAAGTCCTCCACCCTCTGCTCCCAGGAGCCTCATCCCTCCCCCAAAACCAAGTGATCAACCTCCTTTGTCAGGTTAAGCACCCCTTAACTATCAGTACTTAAAGTCTCCTAGCAACTCAATGGAGGGGGGTGGGGGCGAAATTCTACAGGAAAACTTAACCTTCAACAAGCACCCAGGGGCCGAGGGTTGGGCATGGGATGGGTGACTGCGCCTCCTTGTTGGGGTGACACGGGGGCTGGCACTAGACTGGACTCGTAGCGCCCGGGGGCCAAGGGTTGGGCATGGGGTGGGCAACTGCACATCCTCGTTAGAGTGGCAGCGGGGCTGGCACTGGCCTGGACACTTAGCGCCCAGGGGCCGAAGGTTGAGCATGGGATGGGCGACAGTGCTCTCTTGTTATGGTTAGGCAGGGGGGCAGGCACTGGACTGGACAATTACCACCCAGGGGCCGAGGCATGGAGTGGGCACCTGCTCTGCTCGTCAGGGTTAGGCAGGAGGGCTGCCTCTAGTCTGGACACTTACAGTGTGGGGGCTGAGGGTTGTGTTTGGGGTGGGGGGCTGCACCGCCTTGTCAGGCTTAGGCGGGGGGCTGGCACTGGACTGAACTCGTAGCGACCTGGGGCCAAGGGTTGGTGTTGGCGTGGGGGGCTGCGCC
>JANEHK010000945.1:0-16220 GCA_025960845.1 Tachycineta bicolor | reverse complement strand
AGCAGACAGAGGCTTAAAGCAGCTGGGAGGACAATTCTGAGATTATTCATGGAGAAATCTTCACAGCTTTTGACACAGTCAGTCTCTGGCTGCAGCGATCTCCTAAAGCTGACCCCTGACAGGACTGACATGACTGTAAGGATGGTTCTGCTGCTGTTCCTGCTTTGGGGGAGGATGTGCTCCAGAGCAGGGCTGCCCTGGGCTCCATCAGAGGGACAGGGCAGGATGGCTCCTGGCTGCAGGGGCTGAAGCTGGGGCTGCAGACAGGGGTGCCCAGGGCTGTCCTGCAGAGCAGCTCCTGCAGCCCTGAAGGCTCTTGGCCAGGCCAAGGGATCTGCCAGGGGCAGCTCTCAGCCTGCCTGGGAGCTCCCTGTGAATGGTGGAGAGGAGCTGTGGGTGCAAGGAGTGACTCCTGCTAGGGCAGGTCCTGCTGCTGTGGAGAGGGTGCTGTGTGGGCCAGGGCTGCTCACAGCTCCAGCTCATGCCCAGGTCATTCCCCAAAGAGGGGACTTTTCATGAGCTCATTCAGGGCAGGGGTTTCCTGCTTGAGTCTCTGCTTTCCTGAATCTGTGCTCCCACTTTTCCCTGGCTCAGCTTGGTGGCAATGGAAATTCAGGTGTGCAGGGCAGAGCAGGGGCTGAGGCTTGTAAACAATCCCAGTGAGTTTTCCTGGGAACCTCAGCAAGTGTCTCCAGCTCCCCAGCCTCCAGATCCATGCAGCATCCCCTTTCCATGGTGCCCAGGCCTGGGGGAGCTGTTCTTTAATCCCTGCAGACCCAAGCAGCTGCAGGGCAGAGCTGGCCCAGGGGCTGGGCTGGGCTCTGGCAGCACTGGCAGGGAAGGAGCCCGGGGCCACAGGAACAGCTCGGGCTGGGACAGCTCCAGCAGCAGAGGCTGGGCAGGGAGGGAGGGAGGCAGTGCTGAGGGAAGCCCTGCTGCAGGGGAGATGTGGCACCTGCTGGCCCTGCCCTGCAGGGCACACACTGCCCTGAGCAGCACAGCTCTTGTGTCCCCTCGCAGCCAGCACAGCCCTCATCCCGGGGGCTCGGGGCCCTCAGTCCCCTCCTGGGCCGGCAGAGCAGCCCCAGAGATGAAGGGCATCTCTCCTGCCATGTGCCCATTCCTGCTGACCAGGGCCTGAGGGCCACTGTCCTGCACTGCTGCTGCCTGGGAGGGGCTGTGCAGGGCTGGGCAGGGAAAGGCTTTTATCAGAGCCCAGGTCTCTCCCTCTCCTTGCCTTTCCCAGGTGCTCCTGGCATTGCTGACGGGCTCTCTGGGAATGGAAGCTCCAGCTGCAGGCTCAGGCCCAGCCCTTGGGCTCCTCCTGTGCAGGCTGAGCACAGCAATGGGGTGTCCCAACTCCCTCTGCCCCAGAGGGCTCTGGGCAGGGCAGGCTGGAGGCTGGGAATGAGCTGACTCTCCTCCAGCAGTGCCATGGACAGGACCCTGGGTGTGTCCTGGGGATGCCATCCAAGCTGTGAGCTGCCTCCAGGGCACACTGGGGGACAGGAGTGTCCTTGGCCAGGAGTGGGGCTGGGTCTCTGAGAAAGGCTGAGCCAGTCTGCTCTGCTGTGGCTGCCTCTGCTCTCAGCTGTGTCAGGCTGATTTCCAGGGGAACACAGGGACTGCCCTTGATCTCAGAAAGGGCAGCTGGGGACAGATGGAGCCACAGAGCAGCTCCCCTCAGCCTCCACTGAGTTACAGCCAATGCTCTTGCCTTGCACAGCTCTCTCTGATCTCCCTGGGCACATCAGGAAACCCTCTCCAGCTCCCTTTGGCCATTATCGTTCCTTAGCCATGGCACAGGAGATACTGCCAAGCTCCTCTGCCTCAGAAGCAGTTTGGGCTGATGAAGTCCAACCCCAGGACTGGCCCCTGTCCCTGTTCCCATGACCTCAGTGCTGCAGAGCAGAGCTGACCCCTGGGTGTCCATGGACAGAGCCCCTGCTTGTCACAGCAACGGGGCCAGATCCCAGCAGAGCTCCAGGCACAGGGCTGAAGGAAGGGCTCTGAGAAAAGGAAAACTGGGTGGCACAGAGCAGCAGGGACAGAGCTGGGAAAAAGAGCTAAGGTATTGCTCAGCAAAGTCTGCCCTGACTTGTCAGTCTCCTCTTTCAACAGGACTCCATGTCCAGCCTCATCAAATGTCCAACAGCAGCTCCATCAGCCACTTCCTCCTGCTGGCACTGGCAGACACACGGCAGCTGCAGCTCCTGCACTTCTGCCTCTTCCTGGGCATCTCCCTGGCTGCCCTCCTGGCCAACGGCCTCATCATCAGCGCCGTAGCCTGCGACCACCTCCTGCACACGCCCATGTTCTTCTTCCTGCTCAACCTGGCCCTCACCGACCTGGGCTCCATCCTCACCACTGTCCCCAAAGCCATGCACAATTCCCTCTGGGAATCCAGGACCATCTCCTATGCAGGATGTGCTGCCCAAGTCTTTCTACTTATCTTCTTTCTTGGATCAGAGTTTGCCCTCCTGACCATCATGAGCTACGACCGCTACGTGTCCATCTGCAAACCCCTGCACTACGGGACCCTCCTGGGCAGCAGAGCTTGTGCCCACATGGCAGCAGCTGCCTGGGCCAGTGCCTTTCTCAATGCTCTCATGCACATGGCCAATACATTTTCCCTGCCCCTGTGCCATGGCAATGCCCTGGGCCAGTTCTTCTGTGAAATCCCACAGATCCTCAAGCTCTCTTGTTCCAAATCCTATCTCAGGGAACTTGGGCTCTTTGTATTTTCCATTTCTTTAGCATTATGTTGTTTTTTGTTTATTGTTTTCTCCTATGTGCAGATCATGAGGGCTGTGCTGAGCATCCCCTCTGAGCAGGGACGGCACAAAGCCTTTTCCACCTGCCTCCCTCACCTGGCTGTGGTCTCCCTGTTCATCACCACTGGCATGTTTGCCTACTTGAAACCCCCCTCCATCTCCTCCCCATCCCTGGATC
Source organism: Tachycineta bicolor (assembly GCA_025960845.1). NCBI lineage: Eukaryota > Metazoa > Chordata > Aves > Passeriformes > Hirundinidae > Tachycineta > Tachycineta bicolor. The sequence continues at coordinate 13,268 of JANEHK010000945.1, read as the reverse complement.
TGGCCCTGTCAGTTCTGTACTCAGTGGTGCCTCCAGCCCTGAACCCCCTCATCTACAGCCTGAGGAACCAGGAGCTCAAGGCTGCAGTGTGGAGACTGATGACTGGATGCTGTCAGGAACATTAAACTGTGGGCCAATTTCTGTAAATCACTTAATATAATTTAATATAATAATATAACACCTAATGTAATAAAAATAATCTGTGTTACTTCTTATTAGTTTGGTTGTGGGTTTTTCTTTTTTCTTTCCTTTCTTTTTTCATGTTGTCCACAAAGAAATGTCATTGTAATAAAACATATTTTTGGTTGCATCTTGCACTGCAACCTAAGACTGGCTTCCAGGCTCCTTGCCCAGGCTCTCTCCAGAACACGCCCAGGCCAATGCTCAGCAGAGAAAAGCCCCATGAGCAGCCCCAGGGTGGCCGTGGGCAGGCTGGGGGCAAACAGCATGGCTGGGGCTCTGCAGGGTGCCTGGGGGAGATGGGAAGGAGCAGCAGAGCAGGGGCTGATCCATCCCCACTGCGCTGGACACCCCAGGGCAGCGTCCCAGAGCATCCTCATGCACCTGCCAAGAACATCCCCCCTCTGCAGCCCTGGCCTCTCCCCCAGCTCACACAGGTGCCGCATCCTTGCAGGCACAGACACGGCAGCACTGGCTCAGGAGCCCCTGTTTGCACTGCCCAGAGCAGGCATCATCACCCCCATGGTGTTGGTGTGGGGAGATGAACCTGAGGGAGCACAAATGCCATCAGCCCCTGGGGCCAGGAAGGGCTGGGGGACAGCAGGGAAACCACTCAGGTTTGTGGTGTCCTCTGAAGTCAGCCAGAAAGTTTGTTCCCATGAGCTGTGAGTTTCCTGTGCCACTGCAGACGTTGTTGCTCAGAGCCAGGGCTGCCTGGCAGCCACCCCAAAACTGCCCTCAGCATTTCCTTTGCTTCACCTTGGCTTTCTTTACTCCTCCTGCTACAAATTCCTTCCTATTGCCAATCCCTGTTCCCTCCCCTGCCAACAGCCCATCCCTGGTTGCCCTTTCCTTGTTGGCCCCACTCCCCGTTTCAGTTCCTGAGTTAGCACCCTGGCAACATCCCTTGGGGAGCAGGATCATCCTCCAAGTGTTTCAGGAATTGTCTGCAGCCTCCTGCAGTGCCTTGTGCTGCAGAGGCACCACAGGCCAGGGGGGCACATCAGGGCTGCTCTGTCTGGTTGTGGGGCTCCCTGTTCTGGGCAAGGAGGAGGAGCTGCAGAGGCTCTGCAGGACTGACAGGATGGGCTTTGGGGCTATGAGGAGAAGCTGAGGCACCTGGGCTGCTGGACCTTCTGAAGAGGAGGCCCAGGGCTCATCCTGCAACAGCTGCAAGGGTCGTGTCAGAGAATCACAGAGTCAGCCAGGCTGGAAAAAGACCTTGGACATCATCAAGTCCAACCTTGGACCCCTCCTCACATGACTTGTGTTCCAGACCCCTCACCAGCCTTGTTGCCCTTCTCTGGAGATGCTCCAGCCCCTCCATGGCCTTCCCTAGTTTGGGGGTCCAGTACTGGATACTGCACTCGAGGTGCTGCCCAGCCAGTGCTGAGCACAGGGGAAGAATCACTGCCCTGCTCCAGCTGGGCACACTGTTCCTGATCCACAGGAGTGCCAGGGGTTGGATGAGGGAAATGGTGGGGAGAGGGTGGGGACAAAGTCTGATTGAGTGTCAGCCATGAAGGGACTTGATTTTCATATTTAATTAGTTTGCATTTAATGTGCTGAGGATCAATATCAATCGGACATTGCTGATCTCAAACTATAAATATGTATTAAATGAAAATGATTCATGCTAATTGTAATTGTATCAACATTTTAAAAATATATATTTTAGAAAATACTTGTCATAAAATAATAAAGGGAAAAGTAGATGTGATTAGTGTTACAAAGCAGATGGGCCCCTTGGCAGATGCTACATGAGAAAAATCAGATACAGGATGCAGTTTGAGATAAGCAAGAGTTTCAAAGCTGGATTGGCCAAAGCTGGGACTACTCCATCTTAGGGAGATGGGCCCCTTGCAGATGTTATGGGATACAGGATGTCTTAAGATAGAACTGGCCTTGAGATGGACAAAGTTGGGACTATTCCAAGGTAGGGAGTTTGGTGGTGGTTTTATCCATGAAATAATTACTTTTTGGAACAAAGTGCTTAGTTATGTATAACACAAAACTTAGAGCGCACGTGCAGCCAGTGAGGTTATTCAGAGGACGCGAGGAAGATGATGAGCCTTCATCTGAAGAAGACCACCAAAAAGCCAAGAAGACTCCCTAACAACAAGTGGAGCATGTGCTATGTAGTATAGTGACATAGAATATACAAATTGAAAACAGAAAGAGATTGACAAGAAATATTAATTAATATGTATTAGCATACAGTATATAAGTTTAAGTTGGATTACTTTGTTTTGTACATGAGGTAGGGGGAGAAACTCCCCCCTCTGCACCTCGGTCGTTTTTGCTTATGCTTTATCCGAACATTACTTATCTTTAATTAATCACTGCCAAATTTTTGTATATGCTTGATTATAAAAAGCTACTTAAATAAAATTGCATTGCTGCTAAATTCAACTCTGTTGCTTATTAAATTAGACATATAGAGCTTCATTTATAACAATTTGGTGCTGAAACCCAGGAACTCCAGCCTCGGGAAGGACGGCTAGTCTCGTGAAGCAGCTCCCCACCAGCTCTTTTAAGGTGGTCCCGAGCTTAGACCAGGCTCCCTTGGAGAAGGAGTTCCAATTACGATAATGCGTAAGAAAAAGAAGCCAGCAATAGGAGGCACACATAAAGGCTGCCATTGGAGTGCCAGCTAAAGGTAAAGGTGCCTGTAAAATGTCTTGTGCACAAGAACCCTGTGGGAAAACGGACTGTGTAAGTACCACGGGGTTGGGCAGGGGGGCAGCTGTATGTTTGTGTGTGTAGAATATCTAAAATGGGGGCTGGTAGCCCAGACCCCCAAAGCAAGTGTGAACCTCCCAGTACCGCATTTTCAGCTCTCTGCGAGGAGACCAGCCAGGAAAGAACGGAAGTGAAAAGAGAGAATGAGTGAGGATCCCTGGGAGGGACTGGCAGGGAGGGTCCCAGCCCGAGAACCCAGGGAAAGGTTCTCGAGGAGAAGGGAGCGATCTGATTGCTGGGCAAGGTGAATAAGGAGAGGAGCAATGGAGTCAAGTTCAATTTTCTTTGAGAAGAAAATAGTTGGTAATTTAGTAGTAGACTAAGAGGGACTGCAAGGGGAAGTGATTAGAAGGATATACTCGGGGAAGACAGATTGGGAGAAAGATTGGAAGTAGGCATGAGGCAAACAGTTGGTAAAAGACAAGATAGTGTAACAGAATAATAATTGAGAGGACTGAGCCACGAAGTGAGCGAGGGAGACCAAAATTCTCTTGGTACCAGGGATTTCTTGGTTTCTTGCTGCCAAAAATGAGTCCGAGGAAAAGTAAGTCCTTAGACCCAGGAGCTGTGAATTATGAAAGAAATTCACAAGAGCCTTGTATACTTGGTGGTTCTCAGAAGGGGAGCATCCCTCAGGACAGTCCACGGGGGATGATGTTACGATACTGGGATGCATGGGAATCCCAAAGAGGAAAAAGTAAGCAGAAAATGATTAATTATTGTATGTTTGAATGGACAAAGGAAATTATCTGGAAAGATAATTTATATTGGCCAAAGTTTGGACCCTTTGAAGACTGGATTTGCTAGGCTTTGAATTCATATGTGAATTCAAAAGAACCTTTTAATCTGGAAGAAAGCAAATATGCTGCTCTGTGGCTTCCCAGGGGAAAGGGTGAATTTGTCACTTGAAGGCAGGGAAACAAAGGTCATCTGTTGTATCCTTTACAAACTAGAGGGCAAGCAGCCAAAAAAGACAGACACAAACCCTAGGATCCGTTAGATCACCTCCCATCCCCTTATAGGCAACCTCATCAGCCCGTCCAACCCCAAGCCCCCGAGGGTCCTCCTGTAAATGCAAACACACCCACTATTCAGGAGGCGCCAGTAGCACATAGAACTAGAGGGGAGGGGATGGGGAGAAGTGATGATGGGGATGGGGAATCAAAAAATGGAAGATGGACTATACCCGCTTAGAAAAGTTCCAATGGCAAACACAGAACAGAGACCTATTGGTGATGTGAGTGTTCCCCTGAACACAGGGGATGTTAGGGAGTTTAAGAAGGAGATGGGCAGGCTGATAGAGGATCCTATTGGAGTGGCAGGGAGATTAGTTCAGTTCTTGGGGCCGAATATATACACCTGGGTGGAACTGCAGTCTATCTTAGGAATCTTGTTTACCATGGAAGAAAGAGAAATGACTAGACATTCAGGAATGAGGGTTTGGGATAGAGAATGTCAGGGGCCAGACCAGGGGGATCAGAAATGGCCTATGCAAGATCCAGGTTGGAATAATCAGAATGAAAGACACAGGCAGAACATGAGTGATCTCCAGTGGATGATTATCCGAGGAATCTGGGAAGCAGTGCCCAAGCGGCAAAATATAAGGAAAGCTCTAAGTGAGCACCAAGGGAAGGATGAACCCCTGGCAGACTGGTTAGAAAGACTAAGGATAGCCTTGCAGTTATATTCAGGTGTAGACCCCGATGCTGCAGCAGGACAGGTCCTTTTGAAAACAAAATTTGTAGCTAAGTCCTGGGGGCACATCAGGAAGAAGCTGGAAAAAGTAAAAAATTGGCAGGATAGGGGACTTCAGGGATTGTTAAGAGAAGCACAGAAAGTGTATGTGAGAAGAGATGAGGAGAGGCAAAAGACAAAACCAGATTTTATTGGCAACAGTCAAGGAAACACAGACAACCATGAATACAGAGAAGCGCTCAGGAAAGAACAAACAACAGAAAAAGGCAGGTCCCACCTCTGGGGATATGAGACCCACGTGTTTTCTCCTGTCACCAGAAAGGACACTTACAAACTTCTTGTCCTACCTCCAGGAGTACAGGACCCAGTTGTTTTCATTGCCACAAAAAGGGACATCTCCAAAAATCCTGTAGAAAGAGGAAGCAAGATGAGAAAATATTTCAAGAAGACTAGGGGGGTCAGGAGCTCTGTTTAATGAGGACTGAAAGAGGAGCCCTTGATAAAACTGAAAATAGGTCCTCAAAATGAAGAAATCACATTTTTGGTGGACACAGAAGCTACTAGGTCCACAGTTAAGAAAACTACCACAAGAGTGTGAAGTAAGTCGTGAACGTGTCCCACTAATTGGAGTTAAAGGAGAAATTTTTCAGGTTCCTGTAATTAAAAATGTGCAGAATGAATTGGATAAAAAATTTGGACTGAATGATTTGGTATTAATACCTGAGGCTGATAATAATTTATTAGGAAGAGACTTAATAATAGCCTTGGGAATTAAAATAACACCCTGTGAAAGAAAACTTAAAATCAATTCTTAACTGAAGAAGATAATTTCGAGATTAGCGACACTGTGTGGAATACTGTTGAAGCAGGAAAATTAAACATTTAGCCCATTAGCATTGAAGTACAGAAACCAGAAATCCCCATTCAAATAAAACAATATCCGATATCACTGGAAGGTCGGAAGGGATTGAAACCGGTAGTTGAGAATTCAGTACGTCAGGGGGTGTTGGAGTCCTGTGTGTCACCACATAATACCCCCATCCTGCCGGTAAAGAAGCCTGATGGTAGCTACTGACTAGTGCAGGATCTCAGAGCGGTAAATCCAAGAACCATTACCCGCTTTCCAGGAGTAGCTAAGCCAGAAACCTCCTAATTACATTTGGCACAGTGTCGTGGATTTAAAGGATGCCTTTTGAACTTGCCCTCTGGATGAGGGCAGTAGGGATTGCCTTTGAGTGGGAGGACCCAGATACAGGTAGGAGAGAGCAATTAAGGTGAACGGTGCTACCGCAAGGTTTTACAGAGGCACCAAACCTTTTTGGGAGGGCATTAGAAAATCTTTGGAAGTCCTTTGAGTTACCCCAAGGAATTAAGCTGCTACAGTATGCAGATGATATGTTAGTAGCAGGAGAAACTAAAGAGGAAACTAGAAAGGGTGCTATTAAGCTTATAAATTTTCTGGGAGAAAATGGGCTAAAGATATCAAAGTCAAAATTGCAGTTTGTAGAGTCAGAAGTGTGGTATTTAGGTCATAGGATTAGTAAGCAAAAGAAAAAGCTAGACCCTGAAAGGGTTTCAGGAATATTGAACATGGGTCCCCCAAAGTCTAAAAGAGAAATAAAGCAGTTTATGAGTCTTTGGGGTTATTGTAGGCAAGAGATAGAAGGGTTTAGCAGAAAAGTAAAATTTCTATATGGGAAATTAACTACCAGTTACTTGAAATGGACTGAAAGGGATCAGGAAAATTTTGAGCAAGTTAAAGAAGCCCTACTGCATGCTCCTCTACTGAGTCTTCCCAATTTAGACAAGCCTTTTCAATTATTTGTTAATACAGTTCATCAAACAGCTTATGACGTATTGACTCAAGATTGGGCAGGAAACCAAAAGCCAGTAGGATATTACTCCAAATGATTGGATCCAATTAGTATAAGTCAGCCAACATGCCTGCAAGGTCTGGTAGTCACTGCTATGTTAGTAGAAGAAGCCCAAAAAGTAAGCTTTGGGGCACCACTGGAAGTGTACATCCCCCATAATATTAGGGGAATCCTTGCTAAAGAGGCCAAAACATGGTTAACTGCTAGCAGAATATTAAAATATTAGGCTATCTTGATAGTCTCCTCTGAATTAGAGCTGAGAGTGACAAATATACAAAGCCCCTCTCAATTCCTTTATGGAGACCCAGGGGAGGAATTAATACATGATTGCATGGAGGACATAGAGTTACAAACAAAAATATGCCCAGATTAAAGAGAACAGGAATTAAAAGCAGGAGAAAAAATATTTATAAATATATCATCCGGAGTGGTAGATGGAAGAAGGAAATCTGGGTATGCCATAATTCGCGGAGAAAAACTGGAAGTAAAAGAATCTGGTCCCCTTAGCCCATCCTGGTCAGCACAAGCCTGTGAACTCTATGCATTATTCTGTGCATTGCTGTCATTAAAGGATTGAGAAGGGACCATATACATCGACTCAAAATATGCCTTTGCGGTAGTGCATACATTTAAAAAAATTTGGAAAGAAAGGGGACTTATAAGCACTCAAAGTATAGGATTAGTGCACCAAGGATTGATAATTCAAATTCTTAAAGCTTTGAAGAGTCCAAAAAAGATAGCAGTGGTTCATGTGAAAGGCCACCAGAGGGGGAGAAACATTAAAACAAAAATAAACAATCTGTCTGATGATGAAGCTAAGAAAGCTGCCCTGAGGGAAAACAGCAATGTAATTATGACTTTTCAGGAAGCAGGAACACAAAATCAGACACCATACTTTTCTTTAGCAGAAGTAGAAGCCATGAAAAACCTAGGAGCAACTCTGAAAGAGAGACAATGGATTCTCCCTGACAAAACCACAGTTCGAATGGCAGAAAAAGACTAGACTCATGCTTCAAGGTTAAAAGGACCTATACCCAATAAAGATTGGTAAATTATTTTGACACCAGGAGACCTGAAAGCAAAATTAAAAAAAAAAAAAAGAAAAATTGATTAAACCGTTTTATTGAGGTCCAAAATACACTTTAAATAAAACTGTAATTTTTCCACAACATGAGTGAAGAGAACATTTGGTGCCCAGAGGCTATGGTTCATTTGGAAAATCGTTTTCAGCTGTGGATTTCACATAATGCTGCAATACATTTGGTGTGCCACCCACATATTGAAAGAATAACCCAGCCCCTGGATATTCAAGATATCCTTAGTACAGAAAGGTCAGAAGCTGCCATCCCGCAGAGAGAAGTTTCCATGTTTCAGCAAGGTTGCTGCAAACATGGTCATCAGTGTGAGCGGTGTAAAGCAGTGACCATGAAGTGGCTGAGACAAAGACATTGGCACAGAACAACTGTACCTTGGGACCAGAGAGATGCAGCTTTTATGATTAATTGTATACGATGTTTTAGTAGAGTAGAGCGAGACTTTAGAATGCACAACTGGGTTTTAGCACAGATCAACATTGATGATGATTTGCAACAATTTATAATAAAAGATCAAGTACAAAGAGCATTTATTTCTTTAGTGTATCACACAGAAGGATTAGTGGCTTTGAGAATACTGCAAGAACAAAAGATAATAGCAATAAAATGTGGATATAGTAAGACACCCAGAAACAACAGAAAAAAAGAAATTAATTGTGTTGCTTAACTTGCCCAAACAATTGGACTCCTTTGGTAATTAACCATTACAGTTCTGTGTTTTGTAATTGCAATTAACTTTAATTTATTAGAAAAAATAGGCATTCTGGATTGGCTGTTGATGGCAACTCCATTGAGTTTGGAGGCAGAACAATGGCGATGGGAAGGGATTAGACACTTCCTTGATCGATGGGAACAGCCTGAACAAATTGAAAATCTTTTAAGATGCCCTCAGCAACTAACACTATCAGATTTCATTGAGGAACTACAATTTCAGAAAAAGAGACTGGTAACACCTGTTACTAAAAGAGTCCAAGAACAAGTAACACACTGGGAGTGTACTAAGCATGGCTTAGAGTGTCGCCCATGGGTTTGTTTTATTTGTGCGCTTTGCCTTAATTTGTGGTGGAGAGCAACAAGAGCAGAAGAAAGAGAGAGTCAATTCATTTGTTTAACTTTCTTAGATGGCGTGCATAAACAGTTAACTTTAAAAGGCATTTTCAGTGATTTTTTTGGAACACCTTTGAGATATGAAGATGGAACCTTTTATGCAATGGTCCAAATAACAGAAAATTTAGACCAATGAGTTTTACTATATTAGCTTTTGAGCAGGTGAGAGAGGAAACGATTATAGAGCACTGTATCATAACTAACAGTTGCTGTGGAGAAGGAATTTGTGTGCCACGCTATAGACACATTTCTTAATGAATTGGCATTGTGAATGTGCCTATTGGTGGTAATGAAGACTTAATAATAATCCCCGAAGTCAAAAAAAAATGTGACCAACAAATCAGGTTGTTAACTGAAGTAGTGAAAAAGCAAATCTTATTGTGGTTGGCACATCTCCAGAGCTTTGGTGGTTTAGACTAAAAGAGGAAGTAGCTGACTAACCCAGGGAGGGAGAGGGAGAGGGCAGTGCTGTGAGAACTGTGAGTAATCTGGGCCATCCTTGAAACAAACATGAGGCCAAGGGTACCAGTGAGACCAAATGCACCAGTGACTAGATCCCAGGATATAAACTTTGCTGCTAAGAATACCAACATCTTGGCCCTTGGCTGCAACCCAAAGGGCCTTGAGGATGGTAGAAAGTCAAAATTCCTGAGGATTATTTTTACTGTGTTTGTCGTGATGCCCTTGGCAACTGGCCAAAACTATGGAGCCACTCTGAACAGAGTCCATGAGAGAAGGGAATGAGCAATGCAGGAACAAACAATAATAAAACAAGCAGCACAAGAGCGAGCAATGAGAGAACAATCTATGCAAAAACAAAGTCCCAATAATGTTGATCCCTGTAATAAATGCAGTGACTCCATGTGGAGGACAAGGACATCAAGGACATATTCCATCAAGGACAAGATGGAATTGGTGTTTGTTGCACACCCACATGTTAGTGCTGCTGGCTACGACTGCAGCAATTTTATTGATGTGTGTGTTAAAAATAGAAAAATGGATTGGGTAAGGAAAAAATTATGATTTCCTTGACCAGCTCCTTATCCTTATAGGGATCAAATCTGTTCTCAGTATGATTTTTTTTTTGTTGTTTTGAGAAAAATGAGAATGGGAATGATACAAGCATAGGTATAGGAAGTACAGCACTAAGGGAAAAAAAAAAAAAAAGGATAAAAACAAAAAGAAAAAAAAGAAATATGTAAAAAAGCCATAGTGAAGAATTAAGGGATCTGGATAAGCTGTATGAACAATTAAAACAGCAGTATAGTGACTGGGATTTGACCACCTCAGCTAAGAAACTTTTTGTAGCTTTGATGCAAGAAATTGCTACAGAATTAGGATTATCCAAATGCTGGATATGTGGGGGACTTGGAATGGCTGAAAGATGGCTGTGGAGAGGTGAGAGTCTAGCTCCAGAACAATTTTTAAAATGGAATCATACTCAAATTTCCAAGACATTAAAACTACATCAAGGATGGATTTTGAGTCATCAAGTAATTGGAACAGTCTGTATACCTTGAGAAGGAAGGAAATTTGATGTAGTAGGATATACTCCTTGTATATCTATTTTAGTAGTTAATTCGAATAATAAAACTAAGATCTGGCAACCAAAAACTTTTACTGGGTATTGGGGAATAACAAAGGAAATGAATTGTGAGTGGAATAATCAAACTGATTTGTGCTGGCATAAAAGTCCTGGAGGTAACCCCACCAATCAAAAAAAAGACCTAAATCCTTTTTGGAAAACCCAGAAAAAACAGATAGTAAATGGAAAACCCCTGATGGAATATATTGCATTTGTGGGCCATGAGTATAGACTGAATTACCTCAAATGTGGGAAGGAAACTGTACCTTAGAAGTTATACGACCCTCCTTCTTTGTCATCCCAAGGTCTAGGAGCAATATACTGGGAACACCACTTTATGAGACTCTAGAAAGGAATAAAAGAGTTTTAAACCTCAATTTCCCAAAGGCAGGGGAAAGCCAGAAATGGGGGGAAGACAAATGGCCTGCAGAAAGAATCATAGCGTATTATGACCCAGCAACTTGGGATGAGGATGGATCTTGGGGATATAGGACCCCAAGTTATCTATTTAATCCATTGATAAGACTCCAGGCAGTAGTGGAGGTTGTATCAAACCATACTTCTGATGCCCTAAAGTTACTGGCCAAGCAGCATTCACAAATGTGAGCATTTGTATATCAAACCAGAATTGCCCTAGATTATCCTGCCCTGTTGGCTGAAGAAGGGGGAGTTTGAGGAAGATTTAAGGAATCTGAGTGCTGTGTGGAGAGAGATGATCATGGGGAAGCCATCACAAAACTTGCTGAAGAAATTAAAAGGGTGGCACATGTACCTGTTCAAAAGTGGAATTCTATTCTAAAAACAGAGTAGTGGGATAACCTCTTTGGAGGAGCCTGGTGGAAGAAGGTGGGATTTATGCTGTTGTGTTCTGGATTAGGATTTTTATCCTTACCATGCATGATTCCATGTCTTATTAGACTAATCCACCCAGTGATACAAGGAATGCAAATGACAGCAATGCCCATTGATCCAGAATTGGCAGCAAAAGGGAAACCAAATCCTTTGATGATATTAAAAGCTAGACCTACTCGCACTCAAAAAAAGGGACCTGAAGAGATGTTGACTGAACATAAAGAGACTATTCTAGCACAAGAGATGTTAACCAAATTTGAGAAGGAATGTGAAAAGCTTGATGCAGCACGGGAGTTAGAAAAATTAGAGGCTGAAATGAGAGAGTGTAGAAACCTGGTTTATTGGGAATATAGAAAAAAATTGAGATTCAGTTTTAATTAAAAAGTATGAATCAATATGAATAAAACCAGAAATGGGGTAAACTGTAATAAATGAAAATGATTCATGCTAATTGTAATTTTATCAATATTTTAAAAATATATATTTTTGAAAATTGTTTTTATAAAGCAGTAAAGGGAAAAAGTAGATGTGGTTACTGTTACAAAGCAGATGGGCCCCTTGGCAGATGCTACATGAGAAAAATAAGATACAGGATGCAGTTTGAGATAAGCAAGAGTTTCAAAGCTGGATTGGCCAAAGCTGGGACTACTCCAAGGTAGGGAGATGGGCCCTTTGCAGATGTGATGGGATACAGGAAGTCTTAAGGAAGAACTGGTGTTGAGATGCAGAAAGCCAGGACTATTCCAAGGCAGGGAGTTTGGGTGGTGGTTTTATCCATGAAATAATTACTTTTTGGAACATAATGCTTAGATATGTATTACACAAAACTTAGAGCGCAATCAGTAAGGTTATTCATAGGACACAAGGAAGATGATGAGCCTTCATCTGAAGCAGACCACCAAAAAGACAAGAAGACCCCCTAACAACAAGTGGAGCATGCTCTATGTAGTATAGTGATTTAGATTTTAAGATTTGAAAATAGGCGGAGATTTATGAGAAATATTAATGAATATGTATTAGCATACAGTATATAAGTTTAACTTGGATTACTTTGTTTTGTACGTGAGGTAGGGTGAGAAGCCCCCACCTCTGTACCCCAGTCAGTTTTGCTTATGTGTTATCTGAACAGTACTTATCTTTAATTAAATACTGCCAAATTTTTGTATATGCTTGATTATAAAATGCTACTTAAATAAAATTGCATTGCTGCAAAATTCAACTTTGTTTCTTATTAAATTAGACAAATAGAGCTTCATTTAAGTCCCTTCCTCCCTTCCTTTTTGCTTCCTTCTTTCCTTCTCTCTCTCTCATTTCTTTCTTTCTTTGTTTCTTTCTTTCTTGGGAGCAGGTTCCCTTACTCTCCCAAAATCACTGCCACTCCACCTCAGCCCTGCACAGCACAGCACCTTAAACTCAGCCTTCCCAATTTCACAGCAACCTCCCACTTCCAGGCCTCAATATTCCTAAAAGCACCAGCAGCCTTTAAAAATTGCTTCTTGATTTCCCTTTCTCTACTCGCCTAATCCAAGAGCCCAAACCACCCCATCCCCCCACTGCAATCACTAACCCTCCCAACTTTCCTACCACCCCCACACTGCAATTACAGCCCACATTACAATGATCCGTCCCATCCCATCCCATCCCATCCCATCCCATCCCATCCCATCCCATCCCATCCCATCCCATGCCTTCTGGGCAGGAATCCCCTCCAACCAGGCCTTCCACACTTCCAGCCGTTCCAGGGCAGCCGCAGCTTTTCCTCCCACTCTGTGCCAGGGCCCCACCGCCCTCCCAGGGAACAAGTCCATCCCCACATCCCAGCTCACCCTGGCCCCAAGCAGTGTCCAGCCATGGCCTGTGTCCTGGTGCTGCAGGCCCTTGGCAAGAGTCTCTCCCAGCCAGCAATTCCTGCTCTTCCCTGCTCTGGGGCAGCAGCTGCAGGTTGATTTGCTCCCTGGGCCACTGGCCCAGCTCCAAGCCAGGGCCGGGACCTTTCCCCAGAGCTCTGTGGCCACTGCAATATTCACAGCTCTGAGGCTGCTGCAGCTCCAGGAGCCTTTGGACACCGCTCCCAGGAATGTCCTGGCTGCCGCTGTTGGGCTGTCTGTGCAGGGCCAGGGCCTGGACTCCATGATCCCG
>JANEHK010000943.1:0-16235 GCA_025960845.1 Tachycineta bicolor | reverse complement strand
TTTAGCAAGCTATGGTCTTTTTCACTGACCCCCATTTCATCTCAGTCTTCTTGGCTGTGATCTCTCCATTTCCATTATTTCTGGAGCTTTCCCATTCCACTCTTTTTGATCATATCTCCTTTCCATAGTACCTGGTAAACTTGGTTTTCTGATTTCAAGATTTCATTCCCATTCCTGAAAAGAAAACACTTTGTTTCAGCAAAGGGAATGAAATATTGCGATTTCAATGAGGATTCAACTGGAAAGCTTTGCTCCATTTCCCGGCACTTCTTGCCATCCCAATCACTATCATTGTTTTAACATGGTTTTGAAAACTTTCCCTTTTTCCTTTTCCATTTCTTTTTTTGTCACAATTTGCTTATTGAGATTGCTCTCCTGTCTCTGAATTTACATTTCTTCCTGCGTTTAAAGATTGGATTTGGAGTAATTAGAGCAAGTTATGGTCTTTTTCACTGGCCCTCATTTCATCTCAGTCCTCTGGGCTGTGATCCTTCCATTTCCAAAATTACTGCTTTTCTTTCCATTCCAGTCTTTTTGATCATATCCCCTTTCCAGAGCACTTGTTATAGTTCGTCCTGTGAGTTCAAGATTTCATTCTATTTCCTGAAAAGGGTAGCCTTCCTTATAGGGAAGAGAATGAAATTTTGCGACTTCAACGCAGATTGAACTGGCAAGCTTTGCACCATTTTGCTGCACTTCTTGACATCCCGTTCACTATCATTGTTTTCACATGGCTTTGAAATTTTCCTTTTTCCTTTCCCTTTTTTTTTTTTTTTTTTTTTTCACATTTTGTTTCTTCGGATTGCTCTCCTGCCTCTGAATTTACATTTATTTACGCGTTTAAAGATTAGATTTTGAGTAATTTGAGAAAGTTATGGTCTTTTTCACTGGCCCTCATTTCATCTCAGTCCTCTTGGCTGTGATCCCTCCATTTCTTTGATTTCTGGTGTTTTTCAATTCCACTCTTTTTGATCATATCTTTTTTTCAGAGCACTCGTTAGACTTGCTTTTCTGATTTCAAGATTTCATTCCCTTTCCTGAAAAGAGAAGCCTTCCTATAAGCAAAGGAAATGAAATCTTGCGATTTCTATGAGGATTAAAGTGGAATGCTTTGCTCCATTTCCCTGCTCTTCTTGTCATCACATTCACTATCATTGTTTTCACATGGTTTTGAAAATTTTTAGGTTTTTATTTACATTTTGTTTATTCAGTTTGCTCTCCTGTCTCAGAATTCACATTTCTTCCTGCGTTTAAAGATTGGATTAGGAGTAATTTGAGCAAGTTATGGCCTTTTTCACTGGCCCTCATTTCATCTCAGTCCTCTTGGCTGTGATCCCTCCCTTTCCAAAACCTCTGGAGTTTTTCCATTCCATTCTTTTTGATCATATCTTCTTTTCAGATCACTTATTAGACTTGGTTTTCTGATTTCAAGATTTTGTTCCCATTCCTGCAAATAAAAGCCTTCCTTTAATGAAATGGAACAAAATCTTGCGATTTTAATGAGAATTCAAATGGCAAGCTTTGCTCCATTTCCCTGCACTTCTTGTCATCCCATTCACTATCATTGTTTTCACATGGTTTTGCTAATTTTTGCGGTTTTTTTTTTTTTTCACATTTCATTTCTTCATATTGCTCACCTGTCTCTGAATTTACATTTCTTCACACGTTTAAGGATTTGATTTGGAGTAATTTGAGCAAGTTATGGTCTTTTTTACTGGCCCTCATTTCATATTTGTCCTCTTGGCTGTGATCCCTCCATTTCCAAAATTTCTGCATTACTTTCCGTTGTAATCTTTTTGATCATATCTCCTTTCCAGAGCAGCTGTTAGACTTAGTTTTCTGATTTCAAGATTTCATTCCCTTTCATTAAAAGAAAAACCTTCCTTTCAGGATATGGAATGAAATCTTGCAATTTAAATAAGGATTATATTGGAAAGCTTTGCTCCATTTCCCTGCACTTCTTGTCATCCCATTCACTATCATTATTTTCACATGGTTTTGAAAATTTTTGGGTTTTCTATACATTTTGTTTCTTCAGATTGCACTTGTGTCTCAGAATTTACTTTTTATCTCACCGTTAAAGTTTCGATTTTGAGTAATTTGAGCAAGATATGGTCTGATCCCACCATTTCCAAAATTTCTGCATTTCTTTCCATTCCACTCTTTTTGACCATATCTCCTTTCCAGAGCACTTGTTAGACTTAGTTTTCGGATTTCAAGATTTCATTCCCTTTCCTTTAAAGCGGAGACTTCCTTTCAAGAAAGGGAATGAAATCTTGCAATTTCAATGAGAATTAAACTGGAAAGCTTTGCTCCATTTCCCGGCAATTCTTGTCATCCCATTCACTATCATTGTTTTCACAGGGTTTTGAAAATTTTTGCTTTTTTTTTTCAAATTTTGTTTCTTCAAATTTCTCTCCTGGCTCTGAATTTACATTTCTTCCCGCGTTTAAGGATTGGATTTTGCGTAATTTTAGCAAGTTATGGTCTTTCTCACTGGCCCTCATTTCATCTCAGTCCTCTTGACGGTGATCCCTCCATTTCCAAAATTTCTCGACTTTTTCTATTCTACTCTTTTTGATCATAGCTCCTTTCTGCAGCACTTGTTGGACTTGGTTTAGTGAGTTAAAGATTTCATTCACTTTCCTACAAAGAAAAGCCTTCATTTCATAAACGGGAATGAAATCTTGCAATTCCACTGAGGATAAACTGGCAAGCTTTGCTCCATTTCCCTGCACTTTTTGTCATTACATTCACGATCCTTGTTTTCACACGGTTTTAGAAAATTAATGCTTTTCTTTTTTTTATTTTGTTTCTTCAGATTGCTCACCTGTCTCTGAGTTTACATCTCTTCCCCCGTTTGAGGATTGGATTTGGAGTAATTTGAGCAAGTTATGGTTTTTATCAATACCCCTCATTTCATCTTGGTCCTCTTGGCTGTGATCCCTCCATTTCCATAATTTCTGCATTTTTTTCCATTCCACTGCTTTTGATATTATTTCCTTTTGGGAGCACTTGTTACACGTGGTTTTCTGATTCCAAGATTTCCTTACTTTTTCCTGAAAATAGAATCCTCTCTTTAAGGAAATAAATTGAAATCTTGCAATTTCAATGAGGACTGAACTGGAAAGCTTTGCTCCATTTCCATGCACTTCTTGCCATCACATTCACTATCATTGTTATTCACATGATTTAAAAAATTTTCGGGGGTTTTTTCACATTTTTTTTTCTTCAGATTGCTCACCTGTCTCTGAATTTACATTTCTTCCCATGTTTAAGGATTTGACTTGGTGTAATTTGAGCAAGATATGGTCTTTTTCACAGGATCTCATTTCATCTCAGTCCTCTTGGCTGCGATCCCTCTATTTCCAAAATTTCTGGAGTTTTTCCATTCCACACTTATTGATCATATCTCCTTTCCAGCGCATTTGTTGGACTTCATTTTTTGAGTTCAAAATTTCATTCCCTTTCCTGAAAAGAAAAGCCTTCCTTTCAGGAAAGGGAATGAAATATTGCGATTTCAATGAATATTAAACACGAAAGCTTTGCTCACTTTCCCTGCACTTCTAGACATCCCATTCACTATTATTGTTTTCACATGGTTTTGAAAATTTTTGGGTTTTTTACTTAGATTTTTTTTCTTCAGATTGATCTCCTGCCTCTGAATTTACATTTCTTGCCACGTTTAAGGATTGGATTTGGAGTGATTTGTGCAAGTTATGGTCTTCTTCACTGGCCTTCATTTCATCTCAGTCCCCTTGGCTTTGGTACCTCAATTTCCAAATTTTCTTCAGCTTTTCCATTCCACACTTTTTGACCATATCTCATTTTCAGAGCACTTGTTAGACTTGGATTTCTGTATTCAAGATTTCATTTCCTTTCCTGAAAAGAAAAGCCTTTGTTTCAGCAAAGGAAATGAAATCCTGCAATTTCAATGTGGATTAGATTTGAAAGCTTTGCTCCATTTCCCTGCACTTCTTGTCATCCCATTCACTATCTTGTCTGACAGATACAGAGAAATGGTGCATACATGCTGTACCTGTTGCAAACATGGAAAACAGACACCATAGCATCGGAATCTCAGAAATTACTGATAGAAGCAAAGAAATGCTGCAGGAGCATATTTGCTTGCTAGAACAATGGAAAAACACACATATGCTGTGCACAGGGGCAAAACGATGAAAAGAAGCATACACAGCGAGAGCTGTGAGCACTGTTCTCGCAAAGTAGGGTTTGTTCAACTTGACAGCTACTAACATGGAAACAGAGCAAGCAGACAGCAACCCACTTGCTCTACTTGTTGCAAACATGGAAAACAGGCACCCTAGCATCAGAACCTCCAAAATCACTGATAGAAGCAGAGAAATGCTGAGGGAGCATGTTTGCTTCCTAGAACAATAGAAAAATACACCTATGCTGTGCACAGTGCAAATCGATGATTAGAAGCATACACAGCGAGAGCTCTGCGCACTGTTCTCACAAAGTAGAGCTTGTTCAACTTCACAGCTTGTAACATGAAAACAAAGCAAGCAGAGAGCAACCCACATGCTGTACTTGTTGCAAACATGGAAAACAGACACCCTAGCATCAGAATCGCAGAAATCACTGGTAGAAGCAGAGAAATGGTGCATACATGCTGTACCGGTTGCAAACATCGAAAACAGACACCTTAGTTTCAGAATCTCAGAAATCACTGATAGATACAGAGAAATGCTGCATACATGTTGTACTTATTGCAAACATGGAAAGCAGACACCCAAGCATCAGAATCTCAGAAATCACTGATAGAAGCAGAGAAATGCTGCAGGAGCATGTTTGCTTTCTAGAACAAGTGAAAAACACACATCTGCTGTGCACAGTACAAACCGATGAAAAGAAGCATACACAGCGAGAGCTGTGCGCGCTGTTCTCGCAAAGTAGGGCTTGTTCAACTTTACAGCTTGTAACGGGAAAACAAATCAAGCAGAGAGTAACCCACATGCTGTACTTGTTGCAAACATGGAAAAGAGATATCGTACCATCAGAATCTCAGAAATCACTGATAGAAGGAGAGAAATGCTGCATACATGCTATACTTGTTGCAAACATGGAAAACAGACACCTGTCCTAGGGTAACTTTATGATGCTTGTATCCCCAATCGTCTGTTCTATTTCTGCTGTATATTGAGTCCTGTGCCTTTAAGACTGGTTCTAAGAACAAGGAGAAGCGCAGAGTTTGTTGTGGGAAAACTGCCTGACTCTTCCACATTCTTCTGCGGACGGTGTTCAGCGGAGGCTTTGAGAGACTGCAGGACAGAGATCTTTTTGCTTTTAGTTAGTTTCAGCTAGATGGGGCAGAGAAGTTCCCTGGACTGTTTTTTTTTTTCTTTCCTTTTTCTTGGAACTGTTTAAACCTGCTCTGGACTGAAACCCCAGGTAAGCACAGGGGGCTGCACCTGCAGCCCACTGGGGCCTGGACCTCGGCATTGTCCAGCAGCACCAGAGGGACTGGGACTGTGGACAGACTGAGAGAGAGCCGAGCTCCACCCACGGCAAGGACTTTCTCAATTTGCCATCTCACTCCAGAACGAGAGGTTTTATTGTTTCATATCATTCATTCTTTAGACTTTTATGCACTTTACTTGTTTAGTAAAATTGTTTTTTCCACTTTTCTCCACAAAGGTTTTTTTTTTCGGGACAGGTTGGAGGGAGGGGCCACTTAGGTTTGCCTCCCAGAGGGATCCTATATTTGGGTTTCCCCCCAAATTTGTCTCCAAACCAAGACAACACCCTAGCATCAGAATCTCAGAAATGACTGCTCGAAGCAGAGAAATGTTGCAGGAGCATGTTCGCTTGCTAGAACAAATGAAAAACACACATATACTGTGCACAGTGCAAAACAATGAAGCATACCCAGTGAGATCTGTGCGAGCCGTTCTCGGGAAAAAGAGCTTGTGCAACTTTACAGCTTGTAACATGAAAACAAAGCAAGCAGAGAGCAACTCACATGCTATGCTTGTTGCAAACATAGAAAACAGACACCCTATCATGAGAATCTCAGAAATCACTGCTTGAAGCAGAGAAATGCCGCATACATGCTGTGCTTGTTGCAAACATGGAAAAGAGCACCCTAGCATCAGAATCTCAGAAATCACTGACAGAAGCAAGGAAATGCTGCATACATGCTATACTTGTTGCAAACATGTAAAACAGACACCCTAACATCAGAATCTCAGAAATCACTGATAGAAGCAGAGAAATGCTGCAGGAGCATGTTTGCTTGCTAGAACAAGTGAAAAACACATATATGCGGTGCACAGTTGAAACCGATGAAAAGAAATATACAGCGAGAGATGTGCGCGCTCTTCTCACAAAGTAGAGCTTGTTCAACTTTACAGCTTGTAACATGAAAACAATGCAAGCAGAGAGCAACCCACATGCTGATCTTGTTGCAAATACGGAAAACCGACAGCCTAGCATGAGAATCTCAGAAATCACGGATAGAAGCAGAGAAATGCTGAATACATGCTGTACTTGTTGCAAACATGGAAAACAGACGCCTCACCGTCAGAATCTCAGAAATCATGGATAGAAGCAGAGAAATGCTGCAGGAGCATGTTTGCTGTCTAGAACAAGTGAAAAACACACATCTGCTGCGCGGGGTGCAAACCGATGAAAAGGAGCATACACAGAGAGCTGTGCGAACTGTTCTCGCAAAGTAGAGCTTGTTGGACTTTACAGCTTGTAACATGAAAACAAAGCAAGCAGAGAGCAACCCACGTGCTGTACTTGTTGCAAACATGGAAAACAGACACCCTTGAATCAGAATCTCAGAAATCCCTGCTAGAAAGACAGAAATGCTGCATACATGCTGTACTTGTTGCAAACATGGAAAACAGACACCCTAGCATCCGAATCACAGAAATCACTGTTAGAAGCAGAGAAATGCTGCAGGAGCATGTTTGCTTCCTAGAACAAGTGAAAAACGCACATATGCTGTGCACAGTGCAAAACCGATGAAAAGAAGCATACACAGCTGGAGCTGTGCGCACAGTTCTCGCAAAGTAGGGCTTGTTCTACTTTACAGCTTGTAACATGAAAACAAAGCAAGCAGAGAGCAACCCACATGCTGTACTTGCTGCAAACATGGAGAACAGACAGATTAGCATCAGAATCTCAGAAATCACTGATAGAAGCAGAGAAATGCTGCAGGAGCATGTTTGCTTCTTAGAACAAGTGAGAAACGCACATATGCTGTGCACAGTGCAAACCGATGAAAAGAAGCATACACAGCGAGAGCTGAGCGCACTGTTCTTGTAAAGTAGGGCTTGTTCAACTTTACAGCTTCTAACATGAAAACAAAGCGAGCAGAGAGCAACCCACATGCTGTACTTGTTGCACACATGGAAAACAGACAGACTAGCATCAGAATCTGAGAAATCACTGCTAGAAAGAGAGAAATGCTGCATACATGCTGTACTTGTTGCAAACATGGAAAGCAGACACCCTAGCATCAGAATCTCAGAAAACACTCATAGAAGCAGAGAAATGCTGCATATATGCTGTATTTGTTGCAATCGTGTAAAACAGACACCCTTGAATCAGAATCGCAGAAATCACTGATAGAAGCAGGGAAATGCTGCATACATGCTGTACTTGTTGAAAACATGGAAAACAGACACCCTAGCATCAGAATCTCAAAATTACTGCTAGATACAGAGAAATGCTGCATACATGGTGTTCTTGTTGCAAACTGTCGCTGTGTCCGTCCTCACGCTTGCAGCGCTCGCAGGCTAGCTCAGACACTGCAGCAGCGTAGAAGGGTCGGGGCAGCACGTCGGACGAGCCGCCTCCTCCCCCGTGGTATCTTAATTCCCCCGCAGCAGCAGCGAGTGAATCGATGTAGAATGCAATCGCGGTGGCCAAAAAAGGGCGACTCCTCCAGGCAGGGCAAAACTGTGTTTATTGCAGGGAGATAGAGCACGGAGCTCAGCACCCCCTGATCCCCTGCCCAGAAGAGCAGGGATCAAAGCTTGACAGGCACTTATAAAGAGGGGAGTGCTGACAACGGGTCAGCCAACCAGGGAACACGGGGGTGGTAACAGGGGTGTCAACCTTGGAACCATTAACGAATCACAGAAGGGTAGAAGGGCATTCCCCGGGCACCAGCCTATCACTCGATGCCTCTCCTGGGTCTTTCCAGAATCCAGGGAAGGATCCCGAAGTGACAGAGAGGGCAACCACGAGGGGGGGGGGGGGCGGCCCCCCCCCCGGAGCTGAGAGGGACAGGTGCAGGGAAGAAATGATTGACAGAAAACGTCTACTTATACAACTAACTCATAAGGGGGAAAACTATTACAAAACACAGGGGGGTACAAGGAACAAACCATTACAAAAAACTCAATATAAATTACATTAAATAAATAAAAACAAAATGCACACCACCACATCTCCCCCTTTTCTGTCCTTAAAGAGGAGGTGACTTGGAATGGGGGAGGTAGATATTCGGACGCCGGGTAGATCTCCGTGAACCATCCCTGTCAGGTCGGATACCCCAGTCCATGATTTTCTTCGTCGGGGTTCCGGTCGTCGTCCTCTTCACGGTCCCACTCCAGCTCTTTCTCCATCTCCAATCCATCCTTCCCAGGTGGCACGGTGAGATGATTTATGGTGGGGGTGTGAGTGGTGGCAGAAACCAAATTATACAACATTCTTTTGATTATACCAAACACAATCAGAGTTAACATTAAAATAAACAAACACAACAAAACTGTCTTTATAATTGATGAAACCCAGCCAGAAATTCCCCAATTGGTGAAAATCCCGCCCAGCCAATCGTCAGTCTCCCGTTTGATGTTTCCACAGGGAGACAAAGGCTGAGCGTCAATATGGCTCCAAGGATCAGATAACTCTACCTTGGAGTAGGGGATCCGGCTGGGAAAGACTTCATCATTGTAACTGAAAGACAACTAAATACAAAGGTTACCAAACATAATAATAGACGGGGATTACATAAATTCAGGACAGTTAGAAAAAGGGAGCTCCGCCCAGGAATGTTGTTGTTCCTTCCTCTTTCGCCTCCACGCTGCCTCTGCTACCTGTGGACTGGTCACCCTTTTTGATCCTGAGCCCTTAGGGACGTAGGGCCTTACCCATTTTGATGGAATCCACATTGGCCCCGTGGGGGTGGACACGAAAGCGTACCCACGTCCCCACGTGACCAGGTCATGAGGCCCTTCCGTCCTTCTAGATTCAGGATCCCTGACCATGACTGGCGGCCTGTCTTTGATGGAAAAAGACGCTTTATCGTTAAAATGCCGCACCACGGGTGGATTTAAACCTTCGAAAGAACAATTTAAAAAGTTGATGGTGAAAAGCGCCCTGGCCAGCCTAACAGACGGTGTTTCTGTCTTGAGGACCCGCTGCTGCTGATGTAAAACTCTCTTGATATTTTGATGGGTCCTCTCCACCACGGCTTGACCTGTGGGGGAGTGGGGGATGCCCGTCTTATGCTTCACCCCCCATTGCTGCAGGAAGCTGCAGAGCTCCCTGGATTTGTACACCGGGCCGTTATCTGTCTTTAGTTCTCTCGGGATACCCATAAAGGAGAAGGCATGGATAAGGTGTTTAAGGACGTCCCCTGCCTTCTCTCCTGTGTGGCAGAAGCAAAGACTGCTCCAGAGAAGGTATCTACAGACACATGAATATACTTTTGACGGCCAAATTCAGGGAAGTGAGTGACATCTGTTTGCCACACCTCACAGCTTTTGAGCCCCCGGGGATTAACCCCCGCATGCAAAGTTGGGATCGCATGTCGGGAGCAGGACGGACACGCAGCCACGATGGCCTTGGCCTGTTCCCGCGTTAGGTGGAAGCGGCGAACAAGGCCAGGCGCGTTCTGGTGGAACAGTTGGTGACTGAGTTTAGCCTGTTGGAAGATGTTTGGCAGAGGGGCCATCTCGGCAGGGGCAGCGAGGGCATCCGCCTTCCTGTTTCCCTCCGCAATGAACCCCGGCAAATCCGTGTGTGACCTTGTGTGCATTACAAAAAATGGTTGCTTTCGGTGGGAGACTAGTTTAACTAATTTCGAGAGCAACTCATACAGAGCGATGTTGGACACTTCTTGCGAGACAGCTTGCTCCGCTCTAGACACCACCCCCGCAACATATGCGGAGTCTGTGACCAGATTAAAAGGTTCTGAAAACCTCTCAAATGCCCTAACGACTGCGGCCAACTCAGCAACCTGAGGTGATCCTTCCACCTCAGCGATATCAGCCTCCCACTTCTGAGTTTGAGGGTCCTTCCAAGTCAAAACCGACTTGTGGGACCTTCCAGACGCGTCTGTAAAAACGGTTAAGGCCTTGAGTGGTCTTCTGCTTTGAACCTCCTTGAGTGACAATACAAATTTGACATCCTGATTGAAAATTTTGTGGGCAGGCCGATGAATTGAAATTTGCCCAGCAAAGGAGTCTAGAGCAAACTGTAACGCTTTGTTCTCCTAAAGCAAGTGTTCCAACATTGATTTCGAAATTTGGCCCGAGCATAATCCAAGTGGGATGTGAATGCATGCAAAGTCACATCCTGCCAATCCTCTGATCCGAAGCCTTGCTTTCGGATCAGGTCAGCCACCAACTCTTGCGGCTGGGTCATCCTTTTGGACCGGTGGTGACTCAGGAAGACACACTCTATGATGGAGAGTGGATCTTTCCCGTCTCGGTCCTTTTTCGGGATGTCCCTCCACTGGAAGATCATCCCATGGAGGTGTGGTAACTTCCCCATGATGATAAATTTGAAAGGCAGCTCGGGGTCAAATCTGTGAGCTTGCCTTGAGGATATTGCATCCTGAATCCTCTCCAGAGCTTTCTCCGCCTCTGGGGCAAGAACCCTAGGAGAACTAAGCTCCTCTCCCCCTTTCAGTAAATTGAAAAGAGGGGCTAAGTCCTCGGTGGTCAGACCTAGCCAGGGTCTTACCCAATTCAAAGCCCCACACAGTTGGTGGACATCCGCGAGAGTACTCACTTTTGTTTTGATGGCCAATTTTTGCGGCACAATGGTCCACTTGCTGATCTCCAGCCCGAGGTACTTCCATGGTGGCATCCGTTGAACTTTCTCCTCCTGCAGCTCGAACCCTGCAGCAATCAATGCATTGATTGTCAGGTCAAGAGCGTGTGTAAGTTCATCGTCGTTTGGGGCGCACACCTGGACATCATCCACATAGTGATGGATGATAGCCTGGCTCGTGGCTGCGCAGACAGGGGACAGCAAGGAGGCAACATACCACTGGCAGATAACTGGACTGTTCTTCATTCCCTGAGGGAGTACCCGCCAGTGATATCGCTTCCTTGGGGCTTCCCGGTTGATGGTAGGTACCGAGAAGGCAAAACGTGGGGCATCGTCCGGGTGTAGGGGAATATGGAAAAAGCAGTCTTTTATATCTATTATTGTCAATTGCCAGTTTTGGGGGAGCATAGTTGGGGAAGGCATCCCAGGTTGGAGGGACCCCATGTCTTCAATTACATTGTTAATTTGGCGGAGGTCTTGGAGGAGGCGCCACTTGTCCTTCCCCGGCTTTTGAATGAAAAAAATCGGAGAATTCCAAGGGCTGTCTGTTTCGACAATATGTCCTTTTCCACAAGCTCCTCGAGTGCTTTTAATTTTGTTTTGACAGCGGCCATTGCTCCACCCAAACTGGATCATTAGTCAGCCAATTTAGTTTTTTGGTGGGATGCTCTCCAATGGCCGTGGTTGAAATTTCCACTGAGGGGTCAGGTATGTCAATCTTGACCCCCCATTGAGACATGAGATCTCTTCCAAGCAGAGGTTCCTTGTAATTCAAAACAAAAGGGCGTATGTTCGCCAATTGCCCTGTCGGCCCCCTAATTTGTACTATGCTCTTAGATTGTTGTGCCAATTGCGACCCTCCTACACCTTGGACTTGTCCAGCCACATCTTGCAGAGCCCAATATGACGGCCAATCCTGCGCTGGCACAATCGTTATGTCTGCCCCGCTGTCTAAAAGACCCCGGATGTTCAGGGTTTCCCCACCCACCGTGAACTCACACGCTACCCGGGGCCTCTCTTCTGTGATGGCTTGCACTGGGCAAGCCACCGGGACTGTCGATGTTTTGCTTGGTCCCCGGGTAGGGATGATTTGGGCGATGATTTGGCCTTTCGGGAGAAATGTCGGCGGATGGGTGCATCGCAGCCAGAGAACGAGCTTCCCAGGGTCATTGACCAACACCCCTGGGAGAATCTCGATCTCTTGCGGGGTGTACTTAAAATCCCCGATGACAATGAACTCCTTCCCTAGGACTGGCCAGGCACTCCGCTCCTTGATGTTTAAGGAGAGGAAGGTCCACTCCGTGGTCCTTAAGTACATGGCCTCAGAAAGCTGTAACTTAAAAGGCTCATGCCTAGAGGTGGTAACAAGAATCTGTTTGGTTAAGTCATGGTCACTTTGAAATGTCTTATCAGGTAATTTGTCCAGTCCGGTAGTTTTAGTTCCTTTAGGCAGCATTTCATTGGCGCTCACTTTCTCTTCCCTTTCTCCCACTGCCTGGTCCGCCCTATTTTTATCATAGCGCCGGGTAGACCTGAGCTCCTCCTTTAGTTTAACTGGCGGGGGCCTCCACCCTCCGCCCCTGTTCTCCCTCCTCCCCCCCCTCCCCCTTTTTTGATCTTCAATGCCTCAATATCTTCCCTTAATGGGCAGTTGTTTGCCCAGTGCCCCGGCTCCCGGCATATAAGACATCTATTCCTTTGCGGAACATGCGGCCTGCGGTTTGGGTCTCTGGTGGAGAACGACCGATTGCCAGTGATGGTAGCTATTCTAGGTTGTTTTTGTTTTGGGTCCGGTTCGTTACCCTGCATAAAAGGAACCTTCAGCTGGCACACCCTGAGCATGTCCTGAATGGTAGGAGGGGGGTCCAAGGGTAAACTCAAAATTGCATTTCTGCATAAACCATTCGCATTTGCGAACACCATTTCCCTTAGGATACCACCCCTCACTGCCACGTCCAATACTTGAACTTCAATAGCTCGGGTGAGCCTTTCTAGAACCTTGGTAAATGGTTCTTTTGTGTCTTGAATGATCTTATAATAAGGCACTACCGGACCCTCTGGCATCATACTAACGAATGCAGTCACCGCATGTTCCCGCACTAAATTGAGGGCTTTAATTGGAATAGATGATGCTTGGTCCGTTGGACCCACCCACCTTCCCTCACCCATAAGGTGTTCCAGAGTGAGGGCACCCCCATCCTCGTCGACCGCTGTCTCTGGGTCGACGAGGTGACCCGGAAATGCGTCCTTAAGCAGCTGCTTCCACGTTGCTTCCCACAGCATGAACTCCGTGGAGTCCATCAGGCAGGAAAACAACTGCTTGAGATCAGCAGGAATAACCACGGCTCCCTCGAGATCAGAGCGGAGCAGTCCCCTAAAATAGGGGCTGTCCCGCCCATAATCCCGATGGGCCTTGCACAGGTCCCGGATGGTAGCTTGGGAGAATGGGTGATGGACCGCACGAATGTTGTGCCCTCCTCGGGAGGCTTTGTAAGTGACTGGGGCTAATGAGGGGATTGGGTGAGGCAGCTGGGCCTCAGTAGACACAGGCCCCGGCCCCAACCCCCCTGGTTCCAGACCGTGGGAACCGCGCGGGGGAGCGTGGGAACCAGCAGCCCAGGAGGCGTGTCTTTCGGTGGGGGGAGTGGTCTGGGAAGACACCAAAGACTTCTGGGCGTTTCCCTGGGAGGGGCCAACAGGAGGAGCTGTGGGAGTGGTCTTGGGAGAGCGAGGATGCATGGGTGGAGCCTTCTGGGGGATAGGAGGGGCCAAGGAGAGAAAGGCGTTGGGCTGATCAAGGGCGGGACGAAAGGGATTGAAAGAAGGAGGATAGGGGGATGGGGAGGATTGTGCCATGTGGCCCCCTCCATCTTGGGGACAAGGGCTGGGGACTCCATTTTGTGTTGGCCCCTCTGAAACACTAAAATGAACTTTGGGTTTATTAACTAGGGAATATGAGGGTGGGTGAGATTCTCGAGCAGCCCGGCCAGGGCTGCCCGAGAAGCCCTGAGCAGTCTAGCTAGGACTACCCAGGCGAGGGGATTGGGGAGTCCTGGGGAAGCCTGAGCCAGCAGGCAGAGGTCCTGCTGCCCCCCTCAGGGTTCCCTTCTGGGGACACGAGGGAAGGGATTGGGATTGGGGTGAACAGGGGGAAGGTTGTTTCTGTTTCTGCACCCCTTTCACTATTTTTACTGTTGCAGCTGAAAGCTGCGTGGCCAAATTAAAAAATTCTGAAGATTTTTGTCTCCGGAGAGAGCCAAATTATGTATTTTATTATTTACAGCCCTCCAAAATTTAGGGCTGTACACTTGCTCCGGAGATATCTGAGGGAAATGCAGAAACAGCCACCGAACTAACTTTTTTATCTCGTCTTTAGTAACTTTTAAATTAGCGAGCTCAACTAGGGAAATTAAACTATTACACAATCCCTTCTGAGCAGCTGAGAGTTGAGCACCCATCTCTCTGAAGCCTGCCGCCCACCCACAGTAACTCAGGCAAAAGTAAAATGTAACAAAATAGCAAACCGCCGACCAACTCTTAAAACCGGGTTATTGCAAAACCGACAAAGCCCGGGGAGCCGCGATGAAGAAAAAAAAACTGGTGGCTTTAAAACCTTCAGGGTCTTCACTCTCCCGAACTCCGAGCCACTGTCCTTAAATTAAATTTTAAAGAACAGAAAAAAACCAAAGCACGTTCCGAGGAGGGATCCCTCAGGGGCATGGGGCAAACCTCCCCCGCCCTGAGCTGCGCAGCCTTAGGGTCTTCTTTCCCCGAAGAACCCTCTTTTAAAGTAAGTCTCCTCCCGAAGGGCAACTTACTCCCTCCTGGAACCTAATAAAACCTGATGGTGTGGATTCGACCACCTGAAGAGGACCCTCTGGGTGCTAAGGGGTTCCCTCTTCTCCCCTGCGAGCGTGGTCTGAGCTGCTCCAGCAAGGGTAGCGGGGCGTCCAAGGATTCTTCGGCCGGACTTCTTTCCGACCCAAATCCGGGCCGCGGGGTCAGCCACGTGGCCCCACGTTAGGCGGCAAACCGCTGTCGCTGTGTCCGTCCTCGCGCTTGCAGTGCTCGCAGGCTAGCTCAGTTAGACACTGCAGCAGCGTAGAGGGGTCGGGGCGGCACGTCGGACGAGCCGCCTCCTCCCCCGTGGGATCTTAATTCCCCCACAGCAGCAGCGATTGGATCGATGTAGAACGCAACCGCGGTGGCCAAAGAAAGGGCGACTCCTGTAGGCAGGGCAAAACAATGTTTATTGCAGGGAGATAGAGCACGGAGCTCAGCACCCCCTGATCCCCTGCCCAGAAGAGCAGGGATCAAAGCTTGACAGGCACTTATAAAGAGGGGAGTGCTGACAACGGGTCAGCCAACCAGGGAACACGGGGGTGGTAACAGGGGTGACAACCTTGGAACCATTAACGAATCACAGAAGGGTAGGAGGGCATTCCCCGGGCACCAGCCTATCACTCGATGCCTCTCCTGAATCTTTCCAGAATCCAGGGAAGGATCTCGAAGTGACAGACAGGGCAACCACGAGGAGGGGGTGGGGGGGGGGGGGAAGCTGAGAGGGACAGGTGCAGGGAAGAAATGATTGACAGAAAACGTCTACTTATACAACTAACTCATAAGGGGGAAAACGATTACAAAACACAGCGGGGTACAAAGAACAAACCATTACAAAAAACTCAATATAAATTACAATGTAAAACAGGCAGCCAAGCATCAGAATCTCAGAAATCACTGATAGATACAGAGAAATGCTGCATACATGTTGTACTTGTTGCAAACATGGAAAACAGACATCTTACCGTCAGAACCACAGAAATCACTGATAGAAGCAGAGAAATGCCGCAGGAGTATGTTTGCTTGCTAGAACAATAGGAAAACACACATATGCTGTGCACAGTTGAAACCGATGAAAAGAAGCATAGACAGCGATAGCTGTGCGCACAGTTCTCGCAAAGTAGGGCTTCTTCTGCTTTACAGCTTGTAACATGAAAACAAAGCAAGCAAAGAGCTACCCACATGCTGTACTTGTTGCAAACATGGAAAACAGACGACCTAGCGTCAGAATCTCAGAAATCACTGATAGAAGCAGAGAAATGCTGACGGAGCAGGTTTGCTTGCTAGAACAAGTGAAAAACACACATTTGCTGTGCACAGTGCAAAGCGATGAAAAGAAGGATACAGAGTGAGAG
>JANEHK010000942.1:1472-16235 GCA_025960845.1 Tachycineta bicolor | reverse complement strand
CATCTTCTCTTCTTTCTGCCCTCCCCTGATCTTGTCACTGTCACCTGGTGCTCTCAGGGAGGCTCTGGCATTTGTAGCAGCTGAGTCAGGCACTGCCCTTGGGATTGCTGCCAGGCAGCTGTGTCCATGGGAATGGGGTGTCCAAGCTTGCCTGTCACCTGCGGGGCTGTGGGCAAAGGAGTCCATGGGAAAGGGGAATGAGCTGAGCCCCCTCCCTGAGATCCCATCATGGGCACACCCAGGGATCTCCTTGCTGTGTCCTTCCAAGCTCTGAGCTGCCCTCCTGGCTGCAAATCTGTGCAGAGCCTCTGGGAGTTCCCTGAATGTCCCATGGGGAAGTGCAGAGATGCCAGAGCTGAGGAAATGCTGTTGGGTTTGCCAAGGGAGCCATGAGTGTCCTTGGCAGAAGGGGGTGCTGAGCCCTTGCCCAGAGACCTTTGGAGAGGCTGAGACATTCAGGGATCCCTCTGCTCTGGGCAGGGTCTGGTTTATCCCAGGGTGACACGGGAGTATGATTGTGCTCTGATTGCAGCCAGAGGTGCAAACCCAGGGCAGTTGGGAACAAGCCCATCCAGTCCCTCCCCTTCCCTAAGCCACAGGGAATCCATTGTCTCTCACATCTCTGAGTGGCAAACTCTGAGTGCAGCAGAAATGGTGGGGATTTCTGACCTCAGAGAACCAGGAATGATGTGCAGGTTGGAAAAATTCTTTAAACCAACTTTTTCCATCTATTTCCTTTAGACTTGGGTTTGCAGATGCTACCAAGCCTTTCTGCATTTGGAGTGGTTCCACTGGCAAATCCTGAATATTCAGCCTTGTCCCTCATGGCCAAAACACCCAGGGCAGCAGGGCAGGGATGGCTCCTGGACAGCCCCCACGCACAGGCCTGGCTGCTCCTGGCACACTCAGACAGCACAATTGGAGCTCAGGCAGGGACCTGGGTGAAGGTTTTCCCAGAGCAGGAACAAGGGTGGGAGAGTCACAGCGGGAAAATCTACAGGGAATGGCCCAGGTTTGGCTCAAAGCAGCCTCTGATGACTTGTCACTGTCCTTTATCCATGAACAGGTTCCCATGGGCAGGCACAGCAAATGTCCAACAGCAGCAGCTCCATCAGCCACTTCCTCCTGCTGGCACTGGCAGACACGCGGCAGCTGCAGCTCCTGCACTTCTGCCTCTTCCTGGGCATCTCCCTGGCTGCCCTCCTGGCCAACGGCCTCATCATCAGCGCCGTAGCCTGCGGCCACCTCCTGCACACGCCCATGTTCTTCTTCCTGCTCAACCTGGCCCTCACCGACCTGGGCTCCATCCTCACCACTGTCCCCAAAGCCATGCACAATTCCCTCTGGGACACCAGGAACATCTCCTACAAAGGATGTGCTGCACAGCTCTTTTTCTTTCTCTTCTTCATTGGAGCAGAGTTTTATCTCCTGACCATCATGTGCTACGACCGCTACGTGTCCATCTGCAAACCCCTGCACTACGGGACCCTCCTGGGCAGCAGAGCTTGTGCCCACATGGCAGCAGCTGCCTGGGCCAGTGCCTTTCTCAATGCTCTGATGCACACAGCCAATACATTTTCCCTGCCCCTGTGCCATGGCAATGCCCTGGGACAGTTCTTCTGTGAAATCCCCCAGATCGTCAAACTGTCCTGCTCCAATTCCTACCTCAGGGAACTTGGGCTTCTTGCTGTTACTGCTAGTTTATCAAGTGGTTGTTTTGTGTTCATAGTTTTCTCCTATGTGCAGATCTTGAGGGCCGTGTTAAGGATCTCCTCTGAGCAGGGACGGCACAAAGCCTTTTCCACCTGCCTCCCTCACCTGGTTGTGGTCTCCCTGTTCCTCAGCACTATAATGTCTGCTCATCTGAAGCCCCCCTCCCTCTCCTCCCCATCACTGGATCTGGCCCTGTCCGTTCTGTACTCAGTGGTGCCTCCAGCCCTGAACCCCCTCATCTACAGCCTGAGGAACCAGGAGCTCAAGGCTGCAGTGTGGAGACTGATGGCTGGATGGTTTCAGAAACATTAAACTGCTGACAAAATTCTGCAAATCACTTGTAATCAAAGTCATCTTTGATACTTCCTGTTGATTTCATGTTGGAGGATCTTTTTCTTTGTTTCAATTCTTTAATCTTGTCCACAAAGAAATCACATTGTGCATTTTCTCATTTTGTTTCTCTCCATCTTCCCTGTGGCCATAGACTGTGTCAATGAGGGCCTGAGATCTTGGTGGCTTCAAAGGAACTCAAGGACCTCCCAGCCAAGGTTTCTGCAGAGATCCCCCTTTTGTTTCCTTCTCTGCAGCTGCAGCAGCAATGTCTGTGTGCAGAGCTGGGGCAGATCAGTGCTGGTACAGCAGCTGTGCCCAGCAGCAGCAGCACTTGGTGTTGCCAGTGCTGCTCCCGTGGCCCTGCCCCGCTGCCCTCCTGGCCCTGGTGCTGCTGTAGGGCCTGAGTGCTCTCGGGGCCGGGCACAGTGCTGGGGGTGGCAGTGCCGGGGCTGCAGCAGGGACAGGCCATGGGCACTGCTGGGGCAGCGCTGACGCCTCAGGGCAGGGCCTGGGGGCTCCAGGCTCCTTGCCCAGGCTCTCTCCAGAACACGCCCAGGCCAATGCTCAGCAGAGAAAAGCCCCGTGAGCAGCCCCAGGGTGGCCGTGGGCAGGCTGGGGGCAAACAGCATGGCTGGGGCTCTGCAAGGTCCCTGGGGGAGATGGGAAGGAGCAGCAGAGCAGGGGCTGATCCATCCCCACCGCGCTGGATACCCCAGGGAGCGTCCCAGAGCGTCCTCATGCACCTGCCAACAACATCCCCCCTCTGCAGCCCTGGCCTCTCCCCCAGCTCACACAGGCGCTGCATCCTTGCAGGCACAGACACGGCAGCACTGGCTCAGGAGCCCCTGTTTGCACTGCCCAGAGCAGGCGTCAGCACCCCCATGGTGTTGGTGTGGGGAGATGAACCTGAGGGAGCACAAATGCCATCAGCCCCTGGGGCCAGGAAGGGCTGGGGGACACCAGGGAAACCACTCAGGTTTGTGGTGGCCTCTGAAGTCAGCCAGAAAGTTTGTTCCCATGAGCTGTGAGTTTCCTGTGCCGCTGTAGACGTTGTTGCTCAGAGCCAGGGCTGCCTGGCAGCCACCCCCAAACTGCCCTCAGCATTTCCTTTGCTTCAGCTTGGCTTTCTTTACCCTTCCTGGTACAAATCTCTTCCGTTTGCCCGCCGCTGTTCCCTCCCCTGTAAACAGCCCCTCCCTGGTTGCCTTATCTTCCATGGCCCCACTCCCCTTTTCAGTTCCCGAGTTGACACCATGGGAACATCCCTTGGGGAGCAGGATCATTCTCCAAGTGCTTCAGGAATTGTCTGCAGACTCCTGCAGTGCCTCGTGCTGCTCCTTTGCCAGAGGCACCACAGGCCAGGGGGGCACATCTGGGCTGCTGTGTCTGGCTGTGGGGCTCCCTGTTCTGGGCAATGAGGAGGAGCTGCAGAGGCTCTGCAGGACTGACAGGATGGGCTTTGGGGCTGTGAGGAGAAGCTGAGGGACCTGGGCTGCTGGAGCTTCTGAAGAGGAGGCCCAGGGCTCATCCTGCAACTGCTGCAACGGTGGTTTCAGAGAATCACAGAATCAGCAAGGCTGGAGAACACCTTGGGCATCATCAAGTCCAACCTGTGCCCTGACACTGCCTTGTCTCCCCTGAGCCTCCTCTTCTCCAGAATAAACAACCCCAGCTCCCTCAGCCACTCCTCACAGGACTTGTGTTCCAGACCCCTCACCAGCCTTGTTGCCCTTCTCTGGACACACTCCAGCCCCTCCATGTCTTTCTTAAATTGGGGAGCCCAGAACTTCGCACAGCACTTGAGGTGCTGGTCAAACAGTGCTGAGCACAGGGGAAGAATCACTGCCCTGCTCCTGCTGGCCCACTGTTCCTGATCCATAGGAGTGCCAGGTGTTGCATGATAGAAATACTGACAAGGGGGTGGGGACAAAGTGATTTATCATCAGCCATGAAGGGTCTTAATTTTCATATCAATTTAGATTGCATTTAATGTCCTGAGGATCAATATCAACCGGGCGTTGCTGGTATCAATCTATAAAGATGTACTAAATGAAAATGATTCATGCTAAATATATCTGTAGCAATATTTTAAAAATATATATAGTTTAGAAAATTGTTATACAGCAGTAAAGGAAAAAGTAGATGTGATTAGTGTTACAAAGCAGATGGGCCCCTTAGCAAATGCTACATGAGAAAAATAAGATACAAGATACAGTTTGAGATAAACAAGAGTTTCAAAGCTGGATTGGCCAAAGTTGGGACTACTCTAAGGCAGGGAGAGGGGCCCTTCGCAGATGCTATGGGATACAGGATGTCTTAAGATAGAACTGGCCTTGAGATGGACAAATCTGGGACTATTCCAAGGTGGAGAGTTTGGGTGGTGATTTGATCCATGAAATAATTACTTTTTGGAACATAATGCTTAGTTATGTATAACCCAAAATTAGAGCACACGTGACGCCAGTGAGGTTATTCATAGGACAAGAGGAAGATGATGAGCCTTCATCTGAAGAAGACCACCAAAAAGCCAAGTCGCCCTAACAACAAGTGGAGCATGAGCTATGTAGAATGGCGATGTAGATTTTACAAATTGAATATAGGAGGAGATTTACAAGAAATATTAATGAATATGTATTAGCATACAGCTTATAATTTTAGGTTGGATTACTGTGTTTTCTATGTGAAGTAGGGTGAAAAATGCCCCCCTCTGTACCCTGGTCGGTTTTTGCTTATGCTTTATCCGAATATTTCTTATCTTTATTTAATCACTGCCAAATTTTTGTATATGCTTGATTATAAAATGCTACTTAAAAAAAATTGCATTGCTGCTAAATTCAACTTTGTTGCTTATTAAGTTAGACACATAGAGCTTCATTTATAACAATTTGGTACTGATACCTGGGAACTCCATCCTGGGGAAGAACAGGTAGTCTTGGGAAGGAGCTCCCCACCAGCTCTTTTAAGGTGGTCCTGAGCTTAGACCAGGCTCCCTTGGAAGAAGGAGTTCCAATTACGATAATGCATAAGCAAAAAGAAGCCAGCACTAGGAGGCACAACCAAAGGCTGCCATTGGAATGCCAGCTAAAGGTAAAGGTGCCTGTAAAACGTCTTGTGCACAAGAACCATGTCTGGAAATGGACTTTGTAAAAAGCACGGGGTTGGGCAGGCGGGCAGCTGTATGTTTGTGTGTGTGTAGAATATCTAAAATAGGGGCTGGTATCCCAGACCCCTGAAGTGAGTGTGAACCTCCCAGTACCATGTTTTTGGCTCTCTGTGAGGAGACCAGACGGGAAAGGAGGGGAGAGAAAAGAGAGAATGAGTGAGGATCCCTGGGAGGAACTGGCAGGGAGGGTCCCAGCCCAAGAACCCAGGGGAAGGTCCTCGAGGAGAAGGGAGGGATCTGATCACTGGGCGAGGTGAATAAGGAGGGGAGCAATTGAGTCAAATTCAATTTTCTTTCAGAATAAAATAGTTCGTAACTTTAGTAATAGACTAAGAGGGATTGCAGGGGGAGGTGGCTAGAAGGATATAGTCAGGGAAGACAGATTGGAAGAAAGATTGGAATTAGGCATGAGCCAAAGAGTTGGCAAAAGACAAGATAGAGCAACAGAATAATAAGAGAGAGGATTGAACCATGAAGTGAGTGAGGGAGACCAAGATTATCCTGGTACCAGGGGTTTCTTGGTTTATTGCTGCCAAAAATGGGTCTGAGGAAAAGTAAGTCCTTAGACCCAGGAGCTGCGAATTATGAAGGAAATTCACAAGAGCCTGGTATAGCTGGGAACTGTGAGGGGGGTTCTCAGAAGGGGAGCATCCCTCAGGACAGTCCACTGGGTATGATGTTACAATACTGGAATGCATGGGAATCCTGAAGAGGAAAAAGCAAGTAGAAAATGATTAATTATTTGATTGGACAAAGGAAATTATCTGGAAAGATAACTTATACTGGGCAAAGTCTAGATTGTTTAAAGATTGGATTTGCCAGGCTTTCAATTTGTATGTGAATTCAAAAGAACCTTTTATTCAACTCTGCTCTGTGGCTTCCCAGGGGAAAGGGTGAATTTGTCTCTCGAAGGCAAAGAAGCAAGGATTTTCAATTCTGTCCTTTACAATCTAGAGTGCAAGCTGCCAACAAAGACAGACATGAGCCCTAGGATCCGTTAGATCACCTCCCACCCCCTTATAGGCAACCTCATCAGCCCGTTCAACCCCAAGCCCCCGAGGGTCCTCCTGTAAATGCAAACACACCCCCCATTCAGGAGGGGCCAGTAGCACATAGAACTAGAGGGGAGGGGACAGGGAGAAGTGATGATGGGGATGGGGAAGCAAAAATGGAAGATGGACTATACCTGCTTAGAAAAGTTCCAATGGCAAACCCAGAACAGAGACCTCTTGGTGATGTGAGTGTTCCCCTGAACACAGGGGATGTTAGGGAGTTTAAGAAGGAGATGGGCAGGCTGCTAGAGGATCCTCTTGGAGTGGCAGAGAGATTAGATCAGTTCTTGGGGCCAGTTATATACACCTGGGTGGAAGTGCTGTCTATCTTAGGAATCTTGTTTACAATGGAAGAAAGAGAAATGATCAGACATACAGGAATGAGGGTTTGGGATAGAGAATGTCAGGGGCCAGACCAGGGGGATCAGAAATGGCCTGTGCAAGATCCAGGTTGGAATAATCAGAATGAAAGACACAGGCAGAATAGGAGTGATCTCCAGTGGATGATTATCCGAGGAATCCGGGAAGCAGTGACCAAGGGGCAAAATATAAGGAAAGCTCTAAGTGAGCACCAAGGGAAGGATGAAGCCCTGGCACACTGGTTAGAAAGACTAAGGAAAGCCTTGCAGTTATTTTCAGGTGTAGACCCTGATACTGCAGCAGGACAGGTCCTTTTGAAAACACAATGTGCAGCTAAGTCCTGGGGGCACATCAGGAAGAAGCTGGAAAAAGTAGAAAATGGGCAGGATAGGGGGGCTTCAGGAATTGTTCAGAGAAGCACAGAAAGTGTGTGTGAGAAGAGATGAGGAGAGGCAAAAGACAAAACCACAGATTTTAATGGTAGCAGTCAAGGAAACACAGACAACCATGAATACAGAGAAGCGCTCATGAAAGAGCAAACACCAAAAAAAGGCAGGTTCCCCCTCTGGGGATACGAGATCCACATGGTTTTCCTGTCACCAGAAGGACACTTACAAACTTCTTGTCCCACCTCCAGGGATACATGACCCACTTGTTTTTATTGCCACAAAAAGGGACATCAACAAAAATTCTGTAGAAAGAGGCAGTGAGATGAGAAAATACTTCAAGACTATTTAGGGGGGTCAGGGGCTCTATTTAATGAGGACCGAAAACTTAGAAGAGCCCTTGATAAAACTGAAAATAGGTCCTCAAAAGGAAGAAATCACATTTTTGGTGGACACAGAACTTACTAGGTCCACCCTAAGAAAACTACCACAAGGATATGAAGTAAGTTGTGAATGTGTCCCAGTAATTGGGGTTAAAGGAGAAATTTTTCAGGTTCCTGTAATTAAAAATGTGCAGATTGAATCGGATAAAAAATTTGGACCTAATGATTTGGTATTAATACCAGAGGCTGAAATAATTTATTAGGAAGGGACATAATAATAGCCTTGGGGATTAAAATAACACCCTGTGAAGGAAAAATTAAAATCTATTCTTTACCTGAAGAAGATAATTTCGAGATTAGCGACACTGTGTGGTATACTGGTGAAGTAGGAAAATTAAACATTCAGCCCGTTAGCGTTGAAATACAGAACCCAGAAATCCCCATTAGAGTAAAACAATATCCGATAGCACTGGAAGGTCGGAAGGGATTGAAACCGGTAGTTGAGAATTCAGTACCTCAGGGGGTGTTGGAGTCCTGTGTGTCACCACATAATACCCCCATCCTGCCGGTAAAGAAGCCTGATGGTAGCTACCGACTAGTGCAGGATCTCAGAGCGGTAAATCAAAGAACCATTACCCGCTTTCCAGGAGTAGCTAAGCCAGATACCTCCTAATTACATTTGGCACAGTGTTGTGGATTTAAAGGATGCCTTTTGAACTTGCTCTCTGGATGAGGGCAGTAGGGATTGCCTTTGAGTAGGAGGACCCAGATGCAGGTAGGAGAGAACAATTAAGGTGAACGGTGCTACTACAAGGTTTTACAGAGGCACCGAATCTTTTTGGGAGAGCGTTAGAAAATCTTTGGAAGTCCTTTGAGTTACCCAAAGGAATTAAGCTGCTACAGTATGTAGATTATTTGTTAGTAGCAGGAGAAACTGAAGAGGAAACTAGAAAGGGTACTATTAAGCTTCTAAATTTTTCTGGGAGAAAATGGGCTGAAGATATCAAAGTCAAAATTGCAGTTTGTAGAGTCAGAAGTGTGGTATTTAGGTCATTAGATTAGTAAGCAAAAGAAAAGCTAGACCCTGAAAGGGTTCCAGGAATATTGAACATGGGACCCCCAAAGTCTAAAAGAGAAATAAAGCTGGTTTTGAGTCTTTGGGGTTATTGTAGGCAAGAGATAGAAGGGTTTAGCAGAAAATAAAAGTCACTATATGAGAAATTAACTACCAATTGCTTGAAATGGACTGAAAGGGATCAGGAAAATTTGGAGCAAGTTAAAGAAGCCCTACTGCAAGCTCCTGTACTGAGTCTTCCCAATTTAGACAAGCCTTTTCAATTATTTGTTAATACAGTTGATCAAACTGCTTATGAAGTATTGACTCAAGATTGGGCAGGAAGCCAAAAGCCCGTAGGATATTATTCCAAATGATTGGATCCAGTTAGTAAGAGTTGGCCAACATGCCTGCAAGCTCTGGTAGTCACTGCTGTGTTAGTAGAAGAAGCCCGAAAAGTAACATTTGGGGCACCACTGGAAGTGTGCACCCCGCATAATATAAGGGATATCCTTGCTAAAAAGGCCAAAACATGGTTAACTGGTAGCAGAATATTAAAATATGAGGCTCTCTTGATAGTCTCCTCTGAATTAGAGCTGAGAGATACAAATATACAGAGCCCCACTCAGTTCCTTTACGCGGACCCAGGGTAAGAATTAATACATGATTGCACAGAGATCATAGAGTTACAAACGAAAATATGCCCAGATTTAAGAGAACAAGAATTAAAAACAGGAGAAAAATTATTTATAGATGGATCATCCCGAGTGGTAGATGGAAGAAGGAAATGCCATAATTCGTGGAGAAAAACTGGAAGTAAAAGAATCTGGTCCCCTTAGCCTGTCCTGGTCAGCACAATCCTGTGAACTCTATGCATTCTTCTGTGCATTGCTGTTATTAAAGGATCGAGAAGGGACCATATACACTGACTCAAAATATGCCTTTGGGGTATTGCACACATTTAGAAAAAAAATTGGAACAAAGGGGACTTATAAACACTCAAAGAAAAGGATTAGTGCACCAAGGATTGATAATTCATATTCTTAAAGCTTTGAAGAGTCCAATAAAGATAGCAGTGGTTCATGTGAAAAGCCACCGGAGAGAGAGAGGCATTAAAACAAGAAGAAACAATTTGGCTGATGATGAAGCTAAGAAAGCTTCCCTGAGGGAAAACAGCAATGTAATTATGACTTTTCAGGAAGCAGGAACACAAAATCAAACACCATACTTTTCTTTAGCAGAAGTAGAAGCCATGAAAAACCTACGAGCAACTCTAAAAGAGGGACAATGGATTCTCCCTGACAAAACCACAGTTCGAATGGCAGAAAAAGGCTAGATTCATGCTCCAAGGGTAAAAGGACCTATACCAAATAAAGATTTGAAAATTATTTTGACACCAGGAGACCTGAAAGTAAAATTAAAAACAGACTTAAAATTGATTAAACCTTTTTATTGAGGTCCAAAATACAGTTTAAAGTAAAACTGTAGTTTATCCACAACATAGCTGAAGAGAGCATTTGGTGCCCAGAAGCTATAGCTCATATGGAAACTCGTTTTTGGCTGTGAATTTCACATAATGCTGCAATACATTTGGTGTGCCACCCACATATTGAAAGAATAACCCAGCCCCAGGATATTCAAGATATCCTTAGTACAGAAAGGTCAGAAGCTGCCATCCCACAGAGAGAAGTTTCCATGTTTCAGCAAGGTTGCTGCAAACACGGTCATCAGTGTGAGCGGTGTAAAGCCGTGACCATGAAGTGGCTGAGACAAAGACATTGGCACAGAACAACTGTACCTTGGGACCAAAGAGATGTAGCTTTTATGATTAATTGTATACGATGTTTTAGTAGTGTAGAGCAAGACTTTAGAATGCAAAAATGGGTTTTAGCACAGATCAACACTGATACTTATTTGGAACAATTTATGATAAAAGATCTAGTACAAAGAGCATTTATTTATTTAGCATATCACGTTGAAAGATTAGTGGCTTTGAGAACACTGCAAGAACAACAAAAGATAATAGCAGTAAAATGTGGATATAGTAGGATATCCAGTAATAACAGGAAAAAAAAAAATTAAAAAATTGTCTTGCTTAACTTGTCCAAACTATAGAACTCCTTTGATAGTTAACGATTAAAGGTTTCTGTTTTGCAATTCCAACTAACTTTAATTTATTAGAAAATTAGGCATTCTGGATTGGCTGTTGACTGCAACCCCATTGAGTCTGGAGGCAGAACAATGCCGATGGGAAGGGATTAGACACTTCCTTGATCAATGGGAACAGCCTGAAGAGATTGAAAATCTTTTAAGATGCCCTCAGTGACTAACACTAACAGATTTCATTGAGGAACGACAATTCCAGAAAAGGAAACTGGAAACACCTGTTACTAAAAGAGTCCAAGAACAAGTAACACACTTGGAGTGCACTAAGCATGGCT
Source organism: Tachycineta bicolor (assembly GCA_025960845.1). Classification (NCBI taxonomy): domain Eukaryota; kingdom Metazoa; phylum Chordata; class Aves; order Passeriformes; family Hirundinidae; genus Tachycineta; species Tachycineta bicolor. The sequence goes on along the minus strand of JANEHK010000942.1, from coordinate 5,350 downwards.
TAGAGCGTCGCCCATGGGTTTGTGTTATTTGTGCGCTTTGCCTTAATTTGTGGTGGAGAACAACAAGATCAGAAGAAAGAGAGAGACAATTGATTTGTTTAAATTTCTTAGATGGCATGTGTGAACAGTTAACTTTAAAAAGTTTTTCAGTGATTTTTTTTTAACACTTTTGAGATATGAAGATGGAACCTTTTATGCAGCGGTTCAATGAATAGAAAATTTAGACCAAGGAGTTTTTACTATATTAGCTTTTGAGCAGGTGAGAGAGGAAACGATTCATAGTATTATAGACCACTGTATCATAACTAAAAGTTGCTGTGGAGAAGGAATTTGTGTGCCACACTATAGACACATTTCTTACGTGAATTGGCACTGCGAATTTGCCTATTGGTGGTGATGAAGACTTAATAATTATCCCTGATGTCAAAAAAACACGTGACCAACAAAAAAGGTTGTTAAGTGAAGTAGTGAAAAAGCAAATCTTATTGTGGTTGGCACATCTCCAGAGCTTTGCTGGTTTAGACTAAAAGAGGAAGTAGCTGACTAACCCAGGGAGAGGGAGAGGGCAGTGCTGTGAGAACTGTGAGTAATCTGTGCCATTCTTGAAACAAACATGAGACCAAGGATACCAGTGAGACCAAAAGCACCAGTGACTAGATCCCAGGATATAAACTTTGCTGCCAAGAATCCTGACATCTTGGCCCTTGGCTGCAACCCAAAGGACCTTGAAGACAGTAAAAAGTCAAAACTCCTGAAGATTATTTTCACTGTGTTTGTTGTGATGCCCTTGGCAACTGGCCAAAACTATGGAGCCAGTCTGGACAGTGTCCATGAGAGAAGGGAATGAGCAATGCAGGAACAAACAATAATAAAACAAGCAGCACAAGAGTGGGCAATGAGAACAATCTATGCAAAAACAAAGTCCCAATAATGTTGATCCCTGTAATAAATGCCATTACTCCATGTGGATCAAGGACAAGATGGAATTTGTGTTCATGGCACATCCATATGTTAGTGCTGCCTGCCACGATCACAGCAATTTTATAGATGTTTTTGTTAAAAATAGAAAACTGGATTGGGTAGGTAAAAATTTAGGATTTAATGGACCAGCTCCTTATCCTTACAGTGATCAAATTTGTCCTCAATATGAAAACTTTTTTTTTGTTTTGAGAAAGATGAGAATGGGAATGATCCAAGTATAGGTATGGGAAGTACAGCACTAAGGAAAAAAAAGAAGAAAATAAAAAGAAACAAAAGGAATATGCTAAAAAGGGCATAGGGAAAGAATTAAAGGAACTGGATAAGCTGTAAGAACAATTCAAACAGCAGTATAGCAACTAGGATTTGACAACCTCAGTTAAGAATTTTTTTGTAGATTTGATGTAAGAAATTGCTACAGAATTAGGATTATCCAAATGCTGGATCTGTGGGAATGGCTGAAAGATGGCTGTGGAGAGGTGAGAGTCTAGCTCCAGAACAATTTTTAAAATGGAATCATACTCAAATTTCCAAGACATTAAAACCACCTGAAGGATGGATTTTGAGTCATCAAGTAATTGGAACAGTCTGTATGACTTGAGAAGGAAGGAAATATAATGAAGTAGTAGGATATACTCCTTGTATATCTACTTTAGTAGTTATTTCGGATAATAAAACTAAGACCTGGAAACCAAAAACTTTTACTTGGTATTGAGGAATAATAAAAGGAAATGAATTGTGAGTGGAAAAATCAAACTGATTTGTGCTGGCATAAAAGTCCTGGAGCTAACCTCTACCAATCCAAAAAAAGAATTAAAATCCTATTGGGAACAAAAAAAAAAAAAAAAAAAACAGATAGTAAATGGAAATCCCCTTATGGAATTTATTGCATTTGTGGGCAATGAGCGTAGAGTGAATTGCGTCGAAACTGGGAGGGAACCTGTACCTTAGGAGTTATACGACCCTACTTCTTCGTCATCCTAAGGCCTAGGAGCAGTATGCTGGGAACACCACTTTGTGAGACTCTAGAAAGGAATAAATGAGATTTAAACCTCAACTTTCCAAAGGCAGGGGGAAACCAGGAATGGGGGGAAGAAGAATGGCCTGCAGAAAGAATCATAGCATATTATGACCCAGCAACTTGGGCTGAGGATGGATCTTGGGGATATAGGACCCCAATTTATCTATTGAATCGATTGATAAGACTCCAGGCTGGAGTGGAGGTTGTATCAAACCATACTTCTGATGCCCTGAAGTTACTGGCCAAGCAGCATTCACGAATGTGAGCATTTGTATATCAAACCAGAATTGCCCTAGATTATCTGTTGGCTGAAGAAGGGGGAGTTTGAGGAAGATTTAAGGAATCTGAGTGCTGTGTGGAGAGAGATGATCATGGGGAAGCCATCACAAAACTTGCTGGAGAAATTAAAAGGGTGGCACACACACCTGTTCAAAAGTGGAATTCTATTCTAAATACGGATTGGTGGGATAACCTCTTTGGAGGAGCCTGGTGGAAGAAGGTGGGATTTATGCTGTTGTGTTCTGGATTAGGATTGTTATTCTTACCATGCATGATTCCATGTCTTCTTAGACTAATCCACCCAGTGATACAAGGAATGCAAATGACAGCAATGCCCATTGATCCAGAATTGGCAGCAAAAGGGAAAACAGATTCTTTGATGATATTAAAAGCTAGACCTACCCACACTCAGAAGAAAGGAGCCAAAGAGGTGTTGACTGAACATAAAGAGACTACTCTAGCACAAGAGATGTTAACCAAATTTGATAAGGAATGAGAAAATCTTGATGCAGCATGGGAGATGTTAGAAAAATTAGAGGCTGAAATGAGAGACCGTGAAAACCTGCATTATTTGGAATATAGAAGAGATTGAGATTCAGGTTTAATTAAAAATTAAAAATTAATCAATAGGATTAAAAAGAAACATGGGGTAAATCGTAATAAATGAAAATGATTCATGCTAAATGTAACCATATCAATATTTTAGAAATATATATATTAGAAAATATTTGTGAAAAGTAGTAATGGGTAAAGTAGATGTGATTGTGTTACAAAGCAGATGGGCCCCTTGGCAGATACTCCATGAGAAAAATAAGATACAGTATGTAGTTTGAGATAAGCAAGAGTTTCAAAGCTGGATTGGCCAAAGCTGGGACTACTCCAAGGTTGGGAGATGGGCCCTTGGCAGATGTGATGGGATACAGGATGTCTTAAGATAGAACTGGCCTTGAGATGGACAAAGCTGGGACTATTCCAAGGCAGGAAGTTTGGGTGGAGGTTTGATCCATGAAATAATTACTTTTTGGAACATAACATGCTTAGTTATGTATAACACAAAACTTAGAGCGCACGTGCAGCCAGTAAGGTTATTCAGAGGATGAGAAGAAGATGATGAGCCTTCATCTGAAGAAGACCAACAAAAAGCCAAGAAGATCCCCTAACAACAAGTGGAGCATGTGCTATGTAGTATAGTGACATAGATTTTACAAATTATAAATAGGACATTTACAAGAAATAATAATGAATATATATTAGCATACAGTATATAAGTTTCAGTTGGATTACTTTGTTTTGCACGTGAGGTGGGGTGAGAAACCACCCTCCATACCCCAGTCAGTTTGCTTATGCTTTATCCAAAGAGTACTTATCTTTAATTAATCACTGTCAAATTTTTTTGCATATGCTTGATTATAAAATGCTACTTAAATAAAATTGCATTGCTGCTAAATTCAACATTGTTGCTTATTAAATTAGACATATAGAGCTTCTTTTAAAACCCTTCCTTCCTTCCTTCCTTCCTTCCTTCCTTCCTTCCTTCCTTCCTTCCTTCCTTCCTTCCTTCCTTCCTTCCTTCCTTCCTTCCTTCCTTCCTTCCTTCCTT
>JANEHK010000941.1:0-16237 GCA_025960845.1 Tachycineta bicolor | reverse complement strand
TGAGACAGGTTCCAGGTTTAAATACATTTAGATCCCACAAAGCTACAGCTCCCTGCCCACCCATTCTCTGCCCACTCTCTGCCTCTTTGTGCTTTATATTACAATTAGTCTGATGAACTAAGGAGTCTTCCTCCGTGTTCACTATTTGACCTCCATCTCTGAGCAGGCCCAGGGAAGGCTTGGCTAATTCCCAGGTCAGTTTGTCCTGGCCAAATCCAGGAACCTGGTTCTTGCTGGTTTCTTAATTAACTAGTTCTGCTTTATTGGGTCCTCACAATACCTTTGTAACACTTTACTGAGGTTTAACAATTGTCCTGGTTTAGGGACAAATTTGGGAGAAAACCCCTGAATGGTGTCCCTCCTGGGAAGCAAACCCAAATGGCTCCTCCCTCCAACCAGTGCGGTAAAAAACTTCTTTGGAGAAAAAGAGAAAAAACTATTTTACTTAACAAACAAAGTGCATACAAGTATAAAGAATGAAAAATATGAGTGAATAAACCCTCTCATTCTGGAGTGAGATGGAAAATTGAGAAAGTTCTTGCCCTGGATGTAGCTCAGCTCTCTCTCAGTCTCTCATCAGTCCCAGTCCCTCTGGCACTGCTGGAAAATGCCGAGGTCCAGGCCCTGGTGGGCTGCAGGTGCAAGCCCCCAGTGCTCCCCTGGGTTTTTAGTCCAGAGCAAGTTTAAACAGTTCCAAGAAAAAGGAAAAAAAAACCACCAGTCCCGGGAACTTCTCTGCCCTAGCTAGCTGAAACTACCTAAAGGAAAAAAACAAAAAGAGAAGAATCATCTCTGTCCTGCAGTCTCTCCAAGCCTCAGCCAAACACCCTGTCTGGAGACAAATGTGTAGGAGTCAGACAGTTTTCTCTAAACAAGCTCCTCGCTTCTCCTTGCTCTTAGAACCAGTCTTAAAGGCACAGAACTCAATATACAGCAGAAACAGAACAGACAATTGGGGACACAAGAATCATAAAGTTACCCTAGGACAACAATGTACATCTTGTCTGTGTGGCCTTTACCTAGCAAATAAATTCCAAAGTGTTCTGTAAATGGTTCCTACTCAACAAGTTACACTCCAGTCTTCTGGTATAAGTTATTTCTCTACTTTTATCAAACTCTAAATATGCTGTATATATTTCTGTTCTCCCCTTCACCTGTTTTAGCACAATATATGTTTCTCAAATTCTGAATTTCATATGCCTATACGTTTCCCATATCAGCAGCCTCCCATCCTCCTCCTGCAGCCGGGACGTCCAAATCTCCGGGGCTTCAGAGACCTTGAGCCGAGGGTGAGGGGTCCCCCCGTGTTGAGCTGTGCTGGGGCTGTTTCTGTGCTCAGGGACACTTGGAATGGGCCACACCACTTGGCCACCAGTGCTGCTTCTTCCCAGTCCTTAGGCAGGACCCAATGTCCTGGTGGGATGTTGTGAACAGCAAAGTCCCAGGGCAGGGTCTGTGCCAGCCGAGCTTCCTGTGGGAGAGATTTCACCAGAGACAGGATTCTGGCCACAGACTGCTTTAAATACACATCCCTTATGTGTATCCCCTTGCACTGGGCAGAGAATTAGCTAGGTAAAGAATTCCAAAGCTCAGTTACTGGGGAGATAATTGCATATCTGCCCTGGATCTGGCTCCTGTTCTTGCTAAAGTCAATGGCAAAAGCCATACCCATGGCATCTTGGTTTCTATCACCACCTTCCAAAGGTGTTTCTTTATTTCCCCATTCATTCTTTCTACCTGACCTGAGCTCTGGGGATGCCAGGGTTTGTGGAGGTCCCATTGTATTCCTAAAGCTGCGATAAACCCCTGAAGGATCTTTCCTGGAAAATGAGTTCCCCATCTGAGTCTATTGCTTCCACAATCCCTTCTCTTGGAATGATTTATTTTAGAATTACCTTACTAAGTGATGGAGTGATTACTGAAGAAGTCAGAATTGCTTTTGGCACCCTGTTAGATGACATGGTGTTAGCAGAAGAGATTTGAGCCTTCCTGCTCAGGGCATTTCAGTGCCAGGCTCTCACAAGCACACACAGCTCTGCCGGTTGAGCTGACTGTGCGGGCGGTAACCTGAGCTTTGTCTAATTCCCTTTCCTAAATAACAGCCTGTCTTGTAACTCTTTTCCCTTCTCCTGCCCTGTAAGACCCATCCATAGCCAGATTTTCTCCCTCAGGCCAGGGAATGTGTCATAAATCTCTCCCAGGCTGGGTCTGGAGCTCTGTCACTTGAATGCAGTCCTGTGTTTCTTGCCAGCCCCTGTCCAGGCTGTTGAAACAGGAGGCTGGGTTAAACCCTTCCCCTGTCCTCAATTCTGCATCCTCCTGTGCCACTGAACAAGTTTCATACTGTAATAACCGAGCACAGCTCTTTTGGTTATCAAAGCTTGAACTTGATGCCAGACTTGAACAACAGGAGCTCCTTGTGCTGTCAGTGTTCAGGCCTCAGGTCCCCTTAGAGCTATGGCTGCACAATTGTGCAGACAATGAGGGGGCCACTGTGGCCAGTGGGTTAAATATTGTAGCACAAGGATTCCTTTGGTATGGCCCTGTTTCACATTCACATACAATTCCAATTCCGTTTCTGAGTCTGGAAGAGCCATGGCTGGGGCATCAATCATTTTGCATTTTTTTTTAATTTTCTCAAGTTTAGTTCTCTTTCTCATGTCCATACCATAACACTGAGGCTGTCTGGGGTTAAAAAGTCATACAATGTTCTGTCTAGAAGAGAGAATCCTCAATCCAGGTCCTGCAATTCCCTATTAATCCTCAGAATTGTCTCAGCTCCTTGTTAGTCCCGGGTAACGTTACTTCTGAGATTCCCCTGACCCTTTCTGGGTCAATACACCACAAACCTTCAGTCAAAATATGTCCCATGTATTTAACCTTTTTCTCCACCATTTTCTCTATATTTTCTAAATACTCCAAGATGCTTTTTAGCCTGAACATTGAGCCATTTCACAGAGGCTGCTTCTACCACCTCTAATTGTCCTCCTGATTGAAGCAACTAATCCATATCTTGCATTAACTCAGTTCCTGGGGGTGAGGTGAATTCTTTGGATATTTTCTGCAAGGCTGGCCCGAGTAAGGCTGGTGTCTCTGTGCATTTCTACAAAAGGACTGTCCATATCTTTCCCATTTTCCCTTCTAACCCTTGTTCCCAGTCAAAGGCCAACTCCTGTTCAGCATCCTGTGTAAGTGGGCATCCCTAGAAAGCATCTTTTCCATCAAGTTCTGAATGGTAGCAGTGTGAGGAGGGAACCTGGTTGCAGATGGTGTAAGGATCTGAGACTGTGGGGTGCCTTGGTTTAATAATCTCATTTCTTATTCTTAGGTCCTGCAGCATTCTGTAGATTCCATCTGATTTCTTGATTGGCAGCATTGGAGCATTCCAGGGAGAGATGCCAGGCTCCAAAAGCCCTGCCTTTAAGAGGGGCTCAATGCCAGGCTGTGAGCCCTTCATTCCCTCCCTTGGAATAGGGTATTGCTTTTAGACACCACTTGTCCTGGTTGCTTGAGAGTAATTTGGAGAGGCTGGGTGTCTGATTTTCCCTATTTCCCTGGGGCTGCCCACACTTCTGGGTTCACTTCAGCATTGGCCTTGTCAGACATTTGACACAAAGGTACCCCAGAAGTAGCAATGGCAATGCCTCTGCCAGGTCCTTGTGGCCGAGCCCATCCCCTGGGTGCTGGGGCCCCCTTGGGCCCTGGAGTTCATCCCTCAGGGGCTGTAGAAACTCTGCCATGGCCTTTGGCTTCACCTTGGCCTTTTCCTCACCCCTTCTTGCGTTCACCTGCTGTGCCTTTGTGACCAACTGCTCCAGGGGCTTCTTGTGCCACTGCTGCAGCCCCCTGACTGCCTGTGGGTGCTCATCCTCTGACAGCTGCTGAGCTCTGTGCAAGGGCATTCCTTTCTGCAGTGACCCAAACAAAATCCTTCAAAGATGATCTTGATCCTTGCATGAGTAACCCCCATTTCCCAGCTGTTCCTTCCTTCTCCTGGTCCTTGTGCTCGCCCTGCCCTCCCCAGCCCGTATCCCAGAGGCGGTGCCTGTCCTGCCGCAGTGTCCAGAGGCGGCTCCCCCGGCGGGCAGGGCCGGCAGCTCCACGGGGCCGGGCAGCGGCCGGGGCGTCCCGCAGCCTCCTGGGGGCCGGGGGCCACTGCCGGCCCTGTCCGGGGGTGCTGGGGTCAGGCAGCGCCCGGCGCTGAGCCCCGGCTGCCCCACAGCCCCGGCCCAGCCCCGCAGCTCCCCACAGGCCCCCAGCCCGTGCTCCCGGTGCCGCACCTCTGCGCCCGCTCCTGCTGCTCCCCAGCACAGAGAAACCCCCTGACATCCTGACCTCCTTGTTTCCCTGTCCTGGAAACCGCGGATACAAAGGATCTGGGTCAGCTGGCAAATTTAGAGGATAAGACCCTCCTGAAAAACCCCCCAGTCCTCAGTATTTTTCTCTTCCTCCTCTTTTCCGTAATCCTTTTTCCTACCACAGAGATTCCTCCTGCTGCTTCTTGCCTTAACCGTATTCCTGCACACTCGCCTTCACCCTAACCCTTCCCAGCACACCAACACCATCCATCTCCGGTTGTGTAAATCCCTTCTTGACTTCCCTTATTGCCCCTCTGGGTGTCCGTGTCCTTAAATTACCTCTAGGAGAATGATGCCTTGGGATGGCTGACCTGAAACAGAGACTTCGTAGAGCTAGAGAATAAAGTAGATATTTATTTAATGCCTTTAGGTTGCCCTTTGGGCAGCACAGGAGCCTGACCAGGGCTACACGCAAGGTGGATGTAGAATGGTCAGAAAATGGACAACCAGTCACAAGGTCCTACTCTTTTATAAGTATTGGTCCATTTGAATATTGGTGTCCAGTTGTCCAACCACAGTATCAGGTCGTGAGGTGTCATGCTTTTTTCTCTCTTTAGTCCACTGTTGTTTATGGTTTTGGGCCTCAAAGTTGTACTTATTGTCCTTGGTCTTCACCAGGAAAAGGATTTGTTTTGTCAACCTACTCTGCATAGAGAGCTTACATGCACTTAACATGAGGCTCAGAACTACACCCCTAGGCAGCACAGAACCTGAAAAATATGAAAACTGAAACTTTGTGCAAACTGCCTCAACATTCTCCCACGGGACCCTTCAGAGATATTTTGGGATCATCATCCCTTTGGCCAGGACGCTCTCCTGGCTTTCCCTTTTCCACCCTCCATGTGTTCCCTGCCATGTTTGCTCCCTGAAGATGCCAGTGTACTCACTGATGAGATTTTCAGTGCTCTCTCCCTGGTGACTCTTCACAGCCCCCCTGATCTGTCACTCGTCTGTCTCCTGGACACTCTCAGGTACCCAATCAATCCCCGGTGCGGCCGCCACCCAAGGGAGCCCATCACCCAAACTGGGTGAGGCACCTTCAGCTCCACTCACTGCCCGCTGTCCCAGACGGTGGAAGGAATTCCAGAGGAGCCCCAAGGTGTGTGGAAAACTTGACATCACCAGAGGTTTGTGTCCACAAAGAAGACAGAGGGGTCCCGTAAAAGTAATTTTATTCATTAAAAAAGGGAGAGGCCATGGGATATTTCCCATGGGGCCTCTCCAATTGTTGGAGGATGCAGCCTCCTTCTCCTCCTAATTTTCCTGGCTACATCTCTCTCTCCCTTTCCCCATTGGCTGAAGTATTTGAAAGGTACAGACTTCTCAATCCCCCTACTACATACCCCCCGTATTATGCACCCCGCTTCTGCACAGGTAACGATATTCACAGCTCTGTTAAGTCCTTCTTGAAGTCCTGCTTAAGTTCTTCGAGAAGTTGATGAATTTATCAGGCCCTTGGCTGAGCAGCAGTCTGTGTGGTCAGTTCATAACATTTTCTGGAGCTGATGCCTTCTTCTGTGCCTTCCTTCTGTCCAAGTGCCTGGCCCTATCCCCAAGGAGCTTGACAGCGTGTGTTTGTAAAGACACTTTGCTCTTCTTCCTTTGCTGGGGGTGCCCCGTTTGCGGGACATTCCCCCTAGAGCATGGGGCACCGCCGTGAGGGGAATTGGGGGAGGTGGGAGGGAGGAGCGCCAAGGCCGGGCCCCCCCGCGCTGTCCTGGCGGGAGCGGCTGCAGCGGGGACCGAGTGCGGGCGGGAGCGGCCGAGAGCCCAGCGCTGCCCCAGCCCGACCTGCCCCAGCTCCATCCCTGCCCCTGCGGTGGGATGCTGTGAGTCTGGGGGGAAGAGGGAGCCGGCAGTGGGTGCTGGGCCTGGGGGCAGGAGGAGAAGGGAAGGAGAAGCAGGGTTGAAGAACAAAATGTTGATGCACGTGGGAGGAGAAGGTGGGATCGTGCAAGAGCAAGAGGAATAGTGGGAGGAAGAGGAGTGTGAGGAAGAGTAGGGACACAGGAGTGTGAGGAGCAGGAAGAGGAGGCACCACAAGGTTCCAGCCCTCCCTGTGTCTGCAGCCTCCCCCCAGCCCCAGGAGTGTTTCCCTCCCCACATGCAGCAGGTGACCGGGGAGGAGAATCCGTGATTTTCATGGGAGTGAATCTTGGTGTTTCTGAGCTTGATTGAGCTAAATGTTGATGCTTTGGGTTTTTGCAAGAGGCTGAATCTTTTAGAAGAGGTTTTGGCTGAGTCTTGATGTTTGGGGAGGTTTTAATCTGTGTCTTGATGTTTGGAGGACTTTAGGAATGAATCTTCGTTTGGAGGTTCTTACAGACCAATGTGGCAATTCTTACATTGCCAATGACTTCCTGAGATGAACTTGTGCAAGGAAGAACCCCCAGCCTAAGGCACTCTCCTCTTGTTTTCTCCCCAGACCTGGATTTCTCATTCCCAAGGAGTGGCCAGATGAAGGAGGAGGAAAACCTCCGGAGATGCTGCACGAGGAGGGGCTGCAAACCCAGCGCAGGGAGCTGCGAGGAGCAAAGACCCCCCCTGTGCCAGGAGGGCAGGTGAGGATCCAGACAGAGCTCCGAGCTGGTGGAGAAGCCTCCTGGAGGGGAGAAGCCCCACAAGTGCTTGGAATGTGGGAGGGGTTTCAGCCGGAGCGCCAGTCTGATCCGGCACCATGTGATCCACACTGGGGAACGGCCCTTTGAGTGTGGGGAGTGTGGGAAGAGCTTCAGGCAGAGCTCCAACCTGAGGCTACACCAGGTGATCCACACTGGGGAGAAGCCCTACAAGTGTGAGGAATGTGGGAAGAGCTTCAGGGACAGCTCCAGTCTGATCCAGCACCAGAGGATCCACTCTGGGGATGGGCTCTACACCTGCTTGGAATGTGGGAAGGGCTTTGTATCAACCTCCAACCTGAGGAATCACCAGCGCATCCACACTGGGGAGAGGCCCTACGAGTGTCCTGAGTGTGGGAAGAGGTTTCAGACCAGCTCCACTCTCCTCGTACATCAGCGGATTCACAGAGAGGAGAGGCCCTTCCGCTGCCCCGACTGTGGGAAGGGCTTCAAGCAAAACTCACACCTCATCAGGCACCAGCGCATCCACAGCGGGGAGAGGCTCTACGAGTGTCCTGAGTGTGGGAAGGGCTTCTCCCAGAGCTCTCACTTGACCCGACACCAACGGAGGCACCGCTAAGGGAAGCACTGCGAGTGCCCCGAGAGCGGGAAGAGCTTCGTGCACTGCTCCAGCTCCATCCCCCGTGGGAGGATCGGCCTTGGATGATCCCCAGTGACCCCCGTTGGGCAGAGCCCTGCTGATCCATGGTCCTGTTGATCCATGTTGGGAAGACACCTGGCTGGGAGTGCTCCACATCTTCCTGACTCCCCGTGGGCACCTGGATCAATGCAGGGGCAGGAACATCCATTGGGACACAGACCGACATTGGGAATTCCTTGGGCAGAGCAGATTTGTTGACTTTCAACCCCAGAAAATCTTTTGCGTTCAATCCTATCTTCTGGAGGCATCAAGGAATAGTGGAGGGTCTTGGAGGTCTTCACGAACCTCAGGGTGTCGCAGTGTCCGCTGCGCCGGACAGGCGCTGGCCCCAGGCTAGCTCAGCCTCACACACTGCGGTGAACGCTCTTGGGTCGGGGTCGCAGGCTGGACAAGCGACCTCCTCCCCATGGGGTCGTCGTTCCCCCACACCAGCAACAGGACCAGTCGGAGTCGCGACCACGGCGGCGAAGAAAGAGTCGTCTCTCTCAGGCAGGGGAGGAAGGTGACATGGTCAGTAAGGTCCGTCACGTCCGGTAAATGTCTTTCTTTGTCCTCTGTTGAATCTGGCAGCGTATCATAGGCGCTCTTCCCCCTCTTTTCTCCCCCTTCTGCCTGGTCCGCCCTATTTCTTTCATCGCGCCGGGTGGACCTGCGCTCCCTTTCTGGTTTTTTTGGTTGGGCCTCTGGCCCAACAACCCATCTTTCCCGCCTCCCCCTTTTCTGTTTTTCAGCGCTTCAGTCTCATCCTTTAAAGGGCATTGGGGTGCCCAATGTCCCACATCCCCGCAGATGTAGCACTGCTGTCTGTTGGGTACATAAGGTCTCCTTTTCGGAACTGTATCTCAGACGGCCGGGCGCCATCGAGTGCAGCGACCTTTGGAATCCTGGCATGTTGGTCTGTGTCCCCAGCCTGCATGAATGGCACTTTGAGCTGGCACACCCGCAGCATCTCCTGGATTGTCAGGGGAGGGTCTAAGGGGAGACTCAAGATCACACTTCATGACATGGCATTAGCATTTGCGAACGCCATCTCCCTTAGAATCCCCTCCCTCACCGATGCATTTGGTACTTGTATCTCAATTGCTTGGGTGAGCCATTCTACAAACCCGGTGAAGGATTCCTTGGTGCCCTGAACGATCTTATAGTAGGGGACCATTGGGCCGTCAGGCACCATTCCAAAAAGTGCTGTCAGGGCACAGTCCCTTATTACGTGGAGGGCCTTGAGTGGAATAGATGCGGCTTGATCTGCCGGGGACTCCCAATGCCCCTCACCTGCTAGATGTTCAAAGGTGAGGGCATTCCCGTCCCCATCGACCGTGGTTTCAGGGTCGGTGAGGAGACCTGGCAAGGCATCTCTTAACAACTGTTTCCATGCCACCTCCCAGAGTTTGAACTCTGTGGAGTTCATCAGACATGAAAACGGTTGCCTGAGATTCGCTGGAACGACTGCGGTTCCATCAAGATCAGAGCGGAGAAGGCCCCTAAAATAGAGACTCTCCCTCCCATAATCTCGGTGGGCCTTGCACAGGTTGCGGATGGTAGACTGTGGGAAGGGGTGGTAGATAGCACGCACGTTGTGCCCTCCGCGGGAGCCCTTATACACAACCAGAGCGAGGGATGGGACAGGAGAAAGCTGAGGCAGCTCTGCGGGTTTAGGCCCCAGCTCCACTTCCTCCGGACTCCCATCATGGCAACCGGAAGAAGGGGCGTGGGAACCGCAAGCCCAAGAGGGCCGCCTTCCGAGAGGGGGAGTGGTTTGGGCAGATGATGGTGTCGTGGCGGCGGTAACTTGGGCAGGGCAGTAGGGAGGAGTTTTGGGAGGAGCTTTTGGGGAAGGCAGGGAGAAAGGAGGTGCTTCACAGGAAGGAGGAGCCATGGGTAAAAAGGAGTTGGGCGAAGGGTTGGCAGGAAGGAATGGATTGAGGGAAGAAGAAAGGACGGGGGATTGGGAGGACCACGCCATGCGGCCTCCGCCATTTTGAGACCAGGGGAAAGGAGAGCCATCTTGCGATTGGATCTCGCCCTCTGAACTAAAACGAACTTTAGGTTTCGTAACTGGGGAAGGAAGGGACGGAGAGGACTCTCGAGCTGCCTGGCCAGGGCTACCCGAGAGACCCTGAACAGTCTGGCCAGGCGGGGGGATCCGGGAATCTTTGGGGAGCCTGAGCCAGCAGGCAAAGTTCCTGCTGCTCCCTTCAAGATTCCCTTCTGGGGACGAGGGGACTTGAGAGAAGACGTAGGGGAACGGGGGACAATTGTCTGCAACCTGGCTGTTTTTGCACTCCTTTTTGTGACTTAATAGCAGAACTCAGCTGCGTGGCCAAATTAAAATATTTTGGGGCATCTTTGTCTCCTGACCCTGCCAATTGAACCATTTTTTCCCTCTATACCACTCAAAAACAAAATTTTGCAGAGTAGATTTGGTCAGGGGACATCTGAGGGAAGTGCAAAAACAGCCAGCGGATAAACCTTTTTAACTCACCCTTAGAGATCTTTAATTGGGCGTTTTGAACAATGGAAACTATAAAACAAACTCTTTTGGGTGACAGAGAGCTTCACACCCATCTCTTTCCGGAACTTGTCACCCCCAACTGACACCCAGGCAGACGTAAAGCAAAAACCAAAATCAACTGCGGAGTGACCTCCTAAAACCGAGTAGGGGACCTCTTCCCACACACTTGGGGAGCCGCAAAACAAAACCGGTGGTCACAAAACCCTCACAACCTGCCACCGCGTGAACTTGATTCCCACCAAACTAAGAGGTTAAATAACAAAAGAGAACTAAAAAGGGGTCCACAGGAGGGTTTCCAACAGGGGAATGGGGCTAACCTCCACCCCCTGGGCTGCGCAGCCAGAATCCTCTAAAAGGATTCCTTCCCAATTTGGGTTTCCCTCTCCCTGGGAAAAAACCCCCAAAAGTAAGCACTGCTTTTGCAGATACTTACCCCCTCCTGGAACTGGTAAAACCTGGGGTCATTGGTTCGCCACCTGAAAAGGACTCCGAGGGCACTCCGGAGCTGTCCTTTTCTCCCCCGGTGTTGGAGTCCAGGGCATTCCTTTGGTTGCCCTGGAGGGTTAGGGACCTGAGCAGGGGGGTCTGGGACCCCAGCCCAGAGCTCAGAGAGACACTGGCTTTGATCTCAGTCCATGGGAAAAACTTCCTAAACTGAGAGAGGGTTTGCAGGCCACAAGAGGGTGAAAAATAGTAGTTTAGTTTATCATAGGGTGAAAAATCAGTAATTTTAGGTTTATAGCATTGGAGTGAATGGGGACAAAATGGAGAATTTGGGGCGTTGTCTCCTTCTTCTTCATCTCCTTCATTCTCACTCCATTTCAGTAGTGATGTGATACAAGATAGTTAATGAGGATTGGGTCAGAGTAAAGATGACCTTTTTAGTAATAGTGATAGACATTGGTAAGAAATAGTAAATAACAAATACGTAGTTATTAGTATAAAAGATTAAGGACAGCCCAGCTCGGGGGGAGACGTGAGAAGTCCATGCAGCTGTGAACATCTTGTTGGACTCTGAGAAATTTGTAAGATAAATAATAAACGAAAAATGCAACCTTGAAAAATCTACACCTGAAGACTCCGTCTCTTCCTTCAGCTTAGCTCAGAGCTGTGCAGGAGAGAAAAAGACTCTGAAACCACCTGAATGCCGAGGAAGCCCCTGACACCCCGGGAGCGAGCTTCGGTTAAAGCCGCGTCCACGGGAGGTAGTGCAACGCCCAAGGATTGTTCTTCGGGCTCTTCGGCAGCCCCAGTGCGTGCCGCAGGGTCCGCCTCGTCGCCGGGGGGCCCCCACATTGGGCGCCAGACGTGCTGTCATATTGTCTGCTGTGGTGGTGTGCATTTTGTTTTGATTTATTTAATATAATTTATATTGAGTTTTCTGTAATGGTTTGTTCCTTGTACCCCCCTGTTTTTTGTATTGGTTGTAACCTGTCTGCCCAGAGTTTGAAAAGTCAGTTATATGTCAGTCATTTCTTCCTTGCACCTGTCCCTGTCAGCTTCTCCCCCTCTCCTTGTGGTCGCCTGTTACCCTGGTTTTTCTGAGCTTTCTTATTAGCCTTCTTGAAATTCATAATGGAGTCAGATCTTTTCGTTACTGTACAATATTAGGAGCAGTTTTCTACCTTTCCCATAGATGTAACATAAACAAACCCTTTGTATCTCATTCTTTATCTTTTGTTTGCATATTTCTAACCTGAAAAACAACTGTAACGGACAGTGGGTCTGGCCACTGAGGATGAGGGGTGGAAACCCAAAAAGCCAATCTTCTGCCAGATCCACAAATGTATAAAAAGTAAAGAATAAACAAGGAGGCCCTTCTTTTTTCCTGCTCTCTGCGTTCTCACGGGAGTGAGCTGGAATCAGAGGGTTCTCTGCTTTCGAATGATTTATGTCTGCGTGATTGCTTTGTGCGTCGCGGTGACAGTCGCCCTGTCTGTCACTTCGAGACCCTACCCTGGATTCTGGAAAGATCCAGGAGAGGTGTCGAGTGGTAGGCTGGTGCCTGGGGAATCCCCTCCTACCCTTCTGTGATTGGTCAGTGGTTCAAAGGTTGACACCCCTGTTACCACCCCTGTGTTCCCTGGTTGGCTGACCCGTTGTCAGCCCTCCCCCCTTTATAAGTGGTTGTCAAGCTTTGATCTCTGCTCTTCTGGGCAGGGGATCAGGGAATGCTGAGCTCCGTGCTCTATCTCCCTGCAATAAACTCTCTTTTGCCCTGCCTGGAGGAGTCACCCTTTCTTTGGCTGCCGCGGTTGCGTTCTACATCGGTCCACTCGCCGCTGGTGCGGGGGAATTAAGACCCCACGGGGGAGGAGGCGGCTTGCCCGACGTGCCACCCCGTCCCATCTATGCTGCTGCAGTGCACAAACTGAGCTAGCCTGCGGCCGCGCTGCAAGCACGAGATTGGATCTGCAACAGCGGTTTTGGCGCCCACCGTGTGGCCACGTGGCAGACCCCATGGCACGGATTTGGGTCGGAAAGAAGTCCGGCCAAAGAATCCTTGGACGCCCCGCTCCCCCTGCTGGAGCGGCTCACACCACGCTGGCAGGGGAGAAGAGGGAAGCCCTTAGCATCTGGAGGGTCCTCTTCAGGCGGCCAAGCCCACACCACCAGGCTTTATTCGGTTCCAGGAGGGGGTAAGTTGCCCTTCAGGAGGGGACTTACTTTAAAGGAGGGTTCTTCGGGGAAGGAAGACCCTAATTCGGGAAGGGATCCCCCCTTAGCAGGAGATCCTATGCTGCGCAGCTCAGGGGGTGGAGGTTTGCCCCACGCTCCTGCGGGATCCCTCCTCGGAACGCGCTTTGGTTTTTTTCTGTTCTTTAAAATTTAATTTAAGGACAGTGGTTCAGAGTTCGGGAGAGTGGAGACCCTGAAAGTTTTAAAGCCACAGGTTTTTTTTCTTCATCGCGACTCCCCGAGCTCGGTCGGTTTCGCAATCACCCGGTTTTAAGAGTTGGTCCACGGTTTGCTTTTTTGTTACATTTTACTTTTGCCTGAGTGACTGTGGGTGGGTGGCAGGCTTCTGAGAGATGCGTGCTCAGCTCTCAGCCGCCCAAAAGGGATTTTATCATAGTTTAATTTCCCTAGTTGAGCTCGCCAATTTAAAAGTTACTAAAGGCGAGCTGAAAAAGTTAGTTCGGTGGCTGTTTCTGCATTTTCCTCAAACATCTCCGGAGCAAGTCTACAGCCCTAAATTTTGGAGGGCTGTGAATAATAAAATACATAATTTGGCTCTCTCCGGAGACAAAAAAGCATCAGAATTTTTTAATTTGGCCACGCAGCTTTCAGCTGCATCAGTAAAAGTACAGAAAGGGGTGCAGAAACAGCCGGCACAGAAACCACCTTCCCCCTGTTCACCCCAATCCCAATCCCTTCCCTCGTGTCCCCAGAAGGGGAACCCTGAGGGGGGCAGCAGGACCTCTGCCTGCTGGCTCAGGCCCCCCCAGGACTCCCCAATCCCCCCGCCTGGGTAGTCCTAGCCAGACTGCTCAGGGCTTCTCGGGCAGCCCTGGCCGGGCTGCTCGAGAATCTCACCCATCCTCATATTCCCTAGTTAATAAACCCAAAGTTCGTTTTAGTGTTTCAGAGGGGTCAACACAAAATGGAGTCCCCAGCCCTTGTCCCCAGGATGGAGGGGGCCGCATGGCACGATCCTCCCCATCCCCCTATCCTCCTTCTTTCAATCCCTTTCTTCCCGCCTTTGATCAACCCAACCCCTTCCTCTCCTCGGCCCCTCCTATCCCCCAGAAGGCTCCACCCATGCATCCTCCCTCTCCCAAGACCACTCCCACAGCTCCTCCTGTTTGCCCCTCCCAGGGAAACACCCAGAAGTCATCTTCCCAGACCACTCCCCCCACCAAAAGACACGCCTCCTGGGCCTCCGGTTCCCATGCTCCCCAGCCCGGTTCCCACAGTCTGGAACCAGGGGAGGTGGGGCCGAAGCCTGTGTCTCCTGAGGCACAGCTGCCTCACCCTATTCCCTCATTAGCCCCAGACTTACAAAGCCTCCCAAGGAGGGCACAACATTCGTGCGGTCCATCACCCATTCTCCCAAGCTACCATCCGGGACCTGTGCAAGGCCCATCGGGATTATGGACGGGACAGCCCCTATTTTAGGGGACTGCTCCGCTCTAATCTCGAGGGAGCCGTGGTTATTCCTGCAGATCTTAAGCAGTTGTTTTTCTGCCTGATGGACTCCACGGAGTTCAAGCTGTGGGAAGCAGCATGGAAGCAGCTGCTTAAGGGAGCATTGCCAGGTCTCCTTGTTGACCCTGAGACAGCGGTCGACAAGGATGGGGGTGCCCTCACCCTGGAACACCGTATGGGTGAGGGAAGGTCAGTGGATCCAATGGACCAAGCGTCGTCTATTCCAATAAAAGCCCTCAATTTAGTGCGGGAACATGCGGTGACTGCATTCTTTAGTATGATGCCAGAGGGTCCGGTAGTGCCTTATTATAAGATCATTCAAGACACAAAAGAACCATTTACCAAATTTGTAGAAAGGCTCACCCGAGCTATTGAAGTTCAGGTTTCGGACGTGGCAGTGAGGAATGGTATGCTAAGGGAAATGGTGTTCGCAAATGCGAATGGTTTATGCAGAAATGCAATTTTGAGTTTACCCTTGGACCCCCCTCCTACCATTCAGGACATGCTCAGGGTGTGCCAGCTGAAGGTTCCTTTTATGCAGGGTAACGAACCGGACCCAAAACAAAAACAACCTAGGATAGCTACCATCACTGGCAATCGGTCGTCCTCCACCACAGACCCAAACCGCAGGCCGCATGTTCCGCAAAGGAATAGATGTATTATATGCCGGGAGCCAGGGCACTGGGCAAACAACTGCCCATTAAGGGAAGATATTGAGGCATTGAAGATCAAAAAAGGGGGAGGGGGGGGAGGAGGGAGAACAGGGGCGGAGGGCAGAGGCCCCCGCCAGTTAAACTAAAGGAGGAGCGCAGGTCCGCCCGGCGCTATGATAAAAATAGGGCAGACCAGGCAGTGGGAGAATGGGAGGAGAAAGTGAGCGCCGAGGAAACGCTGCCTAAAGGAACTAAAACTACCAGACTGGACAAATTACCTGATAAGACATTTCAAACTGACCATGACTTAACCAAACAGATTCTTGTTACCACCTCTAGGCATGAGCCTTTTAAGTTACAGCTTTCTGAGGCCATGTACTTAAGGACCACAGAGTGGACCTTCCTTTCCCTAAACATCAAGGAGCAGAGTGCCTGGCCAGTCCTAGGGAAGGAGTTCATCGTCATCGGGGATTGTAAGTACACCCCGCAAGAGATCGAGATTCTCCCAGGAGTGTTGGTCAACGACCCTGGGAAGCTCGTTCTCTGGCTGCGATGCACCCATCCACCGACATTTCTCCCGAAAGGCCAAATCATCGCCCAAATCATCCCTACCTGGGGACCAAGTAATACATCGATGGTCCCGGTGGCTTGCCCAGTGCAAGCCATCACAGAAGAGAGGCCCCGGGTAGCGTGTGAGTTCACGGTGGGTGGGGAGACCCTTAACATCCTGGGTCATTTAGACACCGGGGCAGATATAACGATCATGCCAGCGCAGGATTGGCCGTCACATTGGGCTCTGCAAGATGTGGCTGGACAAGTCCAAGGTGTAGGAGGGTTGCAATTGGCACGACAATCTAAGAGTGTAGTACAAATTAGGGGGCCGAAAGGGCAATTGGCGAACATAAGCCC
The DNA here is from genome assembly GCA_025960845.1 of Tachycineta bicolor. Classification (NCBI taxonomy): domain Eukaryota; kingdom Metazoa; phylum Chordata; class Aves; order Passeriformes; family Hirundinidae; genus Tachycineta; species Tachycineta bicolor. Next base: position 377 of record JANEHK010000941.1, on the reverse strand, counting down.
TTTCGTTTTGAATTATAAGGAATCTCTACTTGGAAGAGATCTCATGTCTCAATGGAGGGCCAAGATTGACATACCCGACCCCTCAGTGGAAATTTCCACCATGGCCATTGAAGAACGTCCCACCAAAAAACTAAATTGGCTGATTAATGATCCAGTTTGGGTGGAGCAATGACTGCTGTCAAAACAAAAATTAAAAGCGCTCGAGGAGCTCGTGGAGGAGCAATTACATAAAGGACATATTGTCGAAACAGACAGCCCTTGGAATTCTCCGGTTTTTGTCATTCAAAAGCCGGGGAAGGGCAAGTGGCACCTCCTCCAAGACCTCCACCAAATTAACAATGTAATTGAAGACATGGGGTCCCTCCAACCTGGGATGC
>JANEHK010000939.1:0-16251 GCA_025960845.1 Tachycineta bicolor | reverse complement strand
TTTAGCAAGCTATGGTCTTTTTCACTGACCCCCATTTCATCTCAGTCTTCTTGGCTGTGATCTCTCCATTTCCATTATTTCTGGAGCTTTCCCATTCCACTCTTTTTGATCATATCTCCTTTCCATAGTACCTGGTAAACTTGGTTTTCTGATTTCAAGATTTCATTCCCATTCCTGAAAAGAAAACACTTTGTTTCAGCAAAGGGAATGAAATATTGCGATTTCAATGAGGATTCAACTGGAAAGCTTTGCTCCATTTCCCGGCACTTCTTGCCATCCCAATCACTATCATTGTTTTAACATGGTTTTGAAAACTTTCCCTTTTTCCTTTTCCATTTCTTTTTTTGTCACAATTTGCTTCTTGAGATTGCTCTCCTGTCTCTGAATTTACATTTCTTCCTGCGTTTAAAGATTGGATTTGGAGTAATTAGAGCAAGTTATGGTCTTTTTCACTGGCCCTCATTTCATCTCAGTCCTCTGGGCTGTGATCCTTCCATTTCCAAAATTACTGCTTTTCTTTCCATTCCAGTCTTTTTGATCATATCCCCTTTCCAGACCACTTGTTATAGTTCGTCCTGTGAGTTCAAGATTTCATTCTATTTCCTGAAAAGGGTAGCCTTCCTTATAGGGAAGAGAATGAAATTTTGCGATTTCAACGCAGATTGAACTGGCAAGCTTTGCACCATTTTGCTGCACTTCCTGACATCCCGTTCACTATCATTGTTTTCACATGGCTTTGAAATTTTCCTTTTTCCTTTCCCTTTTTTTATTTTTTTTTTCACATTTTGTTTCTTCGGATTGCTCTCCTGCCTCTGAATTTACATTTATTTACGCATTTAAAGATTAGATTTTGAGTAATTTGAGAAAGTTATGGTCTTTTTCACTGGCCCTCATTTCATCTCAGTCCTCTTGGCTGTGATCCCTCCATTTCTTTGATTTCTGGTGTTTTTCAATTCCACTCTTTTTGATCATATCTTTTTTTCAGAGCACTCGTTAGACTTGCTTTTCTGATTTCAAGATTTCATTCCCTTTCCTGAAAAGAGAAGCCTTCCTATAAGCAAAGGAAATGAAATCTTGCGATTTCTATGAGGATTAAAGTGGAATGCTTTGCTCCATTTCCCTGCTCTTCTTGTCATCACATTCACTATCATTGTTTTCACATGGTTTTGAAAATTTTTAGGTTTTTATTTACATTTTGTTTATTCAGTTTGCTCTCCTGTCTCAGAATTCACATTTCTTCCTGCGTTTAAAGATTGGATTAGGAGTAATTTGAGCAAGTTATGGCCTTTTTCACTGGCCCTCATTTCATCTCAGTCCTCTTGGCTGTGATCCCTCCCTTTCCAAAACCTCTGGAGTTTTTCCATTCCATTCTTTTTGATCATATCTTCTTTTCAGATCACTTATTAGACTTGGTTTTCTGATTTCAAGATTTTGTTCCCATTCCTGCAAATAAAAGCCTTCCTTTAATGAAATGGAACAAAATCTTGCGATTTTAATGAGAATTCAACTGGCAAGCTTTGCTCCATTTCCCTGCACTTCTTGTCATCCCATTCACTATCGTTTTCACATGGTTTTGCTAATTTTTGCGTTTTTTTTTTTTTTTTTTTCACATTTCGTTTCTTCATATTGCTCACCTGTCTCTGAATTTACATTTCTTTGCACGTTTAAGGATTTGATTTGGAGTAATTTGAGCAAGTTATGGTCTTTTTTACTGGCCCTCATTTCATATTTGTCCTCTTGGCTGTGATCCCTCCATTTCCAAAATTTCTGCATTACTTTCCGTTGTAATCTTTTTGATCATATCTCCTTTCCAGAGCAGCTGTTAGACTTAGTTTTCTGATTTCAAGATTTCATTCCCTTTCATTAAAAGAAAAACCTTCCTTTCAGGATATGGAATGAAATCTTGCAATTTAAATAAGGATTATATTGGAAAGCTTTGCTCCATTTCCCTGCACTTCTTGTCATCCCATTCACTATCATTATTTTCACATGGTTTTGAAAATTTTTGGGTTTTCTATACATTTTGTTTCTTCAGATTGCTCTTGTGTCTCAGAATTTACTTTTTATCTCACCGTTAAAGTTTTGATTTTGAGTAATTTGAGCAAGATATGGTCTGATCCCACCATTTCCAAAATTTCTGCATTTCTTTCCATTCCACTCTTTTTGACCATATCTCCTTTCCAGAGCACTTGTTAGACTTAGTTTTCGGATTTCAAGATTTCATTCCCTTTCCTTTAAAGCGGAGACTTCCTTTCAAGAAAGGGAATGAAATCTTGCAATTTCAATGAGAATTAAACTGGAAAGCTTTGCTCCATTTCCCGGCAATTCTTGTCATCCCATTCACTATCATTGTTTTCACAGGGTTTTGAAAATTTTTGCTTTTTTTTTTCAAATTTTGTTTCTTCAAATTTCTCTCCTGGCTCTGAATTTACATTTCTTCCCGCGTTTAAGGATTGGATTTTGCGCAATTTTAGCAAGTTATGGTCTTTCTCACTGGCCCTCATTTCATCTCAGTCCTCTTGACGGTGATCCCTCCATTTCCAAAATTTCTCGACTTTTTCTATTCTACTCTTTTTGATCATAGCTCCTTTCTGCAGCACTTGTTGGACTTGGTTTAGTGAGTTAAAGATTTCATTCACTTTCCTACAAAGAAAAGCCTTCATTTCATAAACGGGAATGAAATCTTGCAATTCCACTGCGGATAAACTGGCAAGCTTTGCTCCATTTCCCTGCACTTTTTGTCATTACATTCACGATCCTTGTTTTCACACGGTTTTAGAAAATTAATGCTTTTCTTTTTTTTATTTTGTTTCTTCAGATTGCTCACCTGTCTCTGAATTTACATCTCTTCCCCCGTTTGAGGATTGGATTTGGAGTAATTTGAGCAAGTTATGGTTTTTATCAATACCCCTCATTTCATCTTGGTCCTCTTGGCTGTGATCCCTCCATTTCCATAATTTCTGCATTTTTTTCCATTCCACTGCTTTTGATATTATTTCCTTTTGGGAGCACTTGTTACACGTGGTTTTCTGATTCCAAGATTTCCTTACTTTTTCCTGAAAATAGAATCCTCTCTTTAAGGAAATAAATTGAAATCTTGCAATTTCAATGAGGACTGAACTGGAAAGCTTTGCTCCATTTCCATGCACTTCTTGCCATCACATTCACTATCATTGTTATTCACATGATTTAACAAATTTTCGGGGGTTTTTTCACATTTTTTTTTCTTCAGATTGCTCACCTGTCTCTGAATTTACATTTCTTCCCATGTTTAAGGATTTGACTTGGTGTAATTTGAGCAAGATATGGTCTTTTTCACAGGATCTCATTTCATCTCAGTCCTCTTGGCTGCGATCCCTCCATTTCCAAAATTTCTGGAGTTTTTCCATTCCACACTTATTGATCATATCTCCTTTCCAGTGCATTTGTTGGACTTCATTTTTTGAGTTCAAAATTTCATTCCTTTTCCTGAAAAGAAAAGCCTTCCTTTCAGGAAAGGGAATGAAATATTGCGATTTCAATGAATATTAAACACGAAAGCTTTGCTCACTTTCCCTGCGCTTCTAGACATCCCATTCACTATCATTGTTTTCACATGGTTTTGAAAATTTTTGGGTTTTTTATTTAGATTTTTTTTCTTCAGATTGATCTCCTGCCTCTGAATTTACATTTCTTGCCACGTTTAAGGATTGGATTTGGAGTGATTTGTGCAAGTTATGGTCTTCTTCACTGGCCTTCATTTCATCTCAGTCCCCTTGGCTTTGGTACCTCAATTTCCAAATTTTCTTCAGCTTTTCCATTCCACACTTTTTGACCATATCTCATTTTCAGAGCACTTGTTAGACTTGGATTTCTGTATTCAAGATTTCATTTCCTTTCCTGAAAAGAAAAGCCTTTGTTTCAGCAAAGGAAATGAAATCCTGCAATTTCAATGAGGATTAGATCTGAAAGCTTTGCTCCATTTCCCTGCACTTCTTGTCATCCCATTCACTATCTTGTCTGACAGATACAGAGAAATGGTGCATACATGCTGTACCTGTTGCAAACATGGAAAACAGACACCATAGCATCGGAATCTCAGAAATTACTGATAGAAGCAAAGAAATGCTGCAGGAGCATATTTGCTTGCTAGAACAATGGAAAAACACACATATGCTGTGCACAGGGGCAAAACGATGAAAAGAAGCAGACACAGCGAGAGCTGTGAGCACTGTTCTCGCAAAGTAGGGTTTGTTCAACTTGACAGCTACTAACATGGAAACAGAGCAAGCAGACAGCAACCCACTTGCTCTACTTGTTGCAAACATGGAAAACAGGCACCCTAGCATCAGAACCTCAGAAATCACTGATAGAAGAAGAGAAATGCTGTAGGAGCATGTTTGCTTCCTAGAACAATAGAAAAATACACCTATGCTGTGCACAGTGCAAATCGATGATTAGAAGCATACACAGCGAGAGCTCTGCGCACTGTCCTCACAAAGTAGAGCTTGTTCAACTTCACAGCTTGTAACATGAAAACAAAGCAAGCAGAGAGCAACCCACATGCTGTACTTGTTGCAAACATGGAAAACAGACACCCTAGCATCAGAATCGCAGAAATCACTGGTAGAAGCAGAGAAATGGTGCATACATGCTGTACCGGTTGCAAACATCGAAAACAGACACCTTAGTTTCAGAATCTCAGAAATCACTGATAGATACAGAGAAATGCTGCATACATGTTGTACTTATTGCAAACATGGAAAGCAGACACCCAAGCATCAGAATCTCAGAAATCACTGATAGAAGCAGAGAAATGCTGCAGGAGCATGTTTGCTTTCTAGAACAAGTGAAAAACACACATCTGCTGTGCACAGTACAAACCGATGAAAAGAAGCATACACAGCGAGAGCTGTGCGCGCTGTTCTCGCAAAGTAGGGCTTGTTCAACTTTACAGCTTGTAACGGGAAAACAAATCAAGCAGAGAGTAACCCACATGCTGTACTTGTTGCAAACATGGAAAAGAGACATCGTACCATCAGAATCTCAGAAATCACTGATAGAAGGAGAGAAATGCTGCATACATGCTATACTTGTTGCAAACATGGAAAACAGACACCTGTCCTAGGGTAACTTTATGATGCTTGTATCCCCAATCGTCTGTTCTATTTCTGCTGTATATTGAGTCCTGTGCCTTTAAGACTGGTTCTAAGAACAAGGAGAAGCGCAGAGTTTGTTGTGGGAAAACTGCCTGACTCTTCCACATTCTTCTGCGGACGGTGTTCAGCGGAGGCTTTGAGAGACTGCAGGACAGAGATCTTTTTGCTTTTAGTTAGTTTCAGCTAGATGGGGCAGAGAAGTTCCCTGGACTGTTTTTTTTTTTCTTTCCTTTTTCTTGGAACTGTTTAAACCTGCTCTGGACTGAAACCCCAGGTAAGCACAGGGGGCTGCACCTGCAGCCCACTGGGGCCTGGACCTCGGCATTGTCCAGCAGCACCAGAGGGACTGGGACTAAGGACAGACTGAGAGAGAGCCAAGCTCCACCCACGGCAAGGACTTTCTCAATTTGCCATCTCACTCCAGAACGAGAGGTTTTATTGTTTCATATTATTCATTCTTTAGACTTTTATGCACTTTATTTGTTTAGTAAAATAGTTTTTTCCACTTTTCTCCACAAAGGTTTTTTTTTTCGGGACAAGTTGGAGGGAGGGGCCACTTAGGTTTGCCTCCCAGAGGGATCCTATATTTGGGTTTTCCCCCCAAATTTGTCTCCAAACCAAGACAACACCCTAGCATCAGAATCTCAGAAATGACTGCTCGAAGCAGAGAAATGTTGCAGGAGCATGTTCGCTTGCTAGAACAAATGAAAAACACACATATACTGTGCACAGTGCAAAACGATGAAGCATACCCAGTGAGATCTGTGCGAGCCGTTCTCGGGAAAAAGAGCTTCTGCAACTTTACAGCTTGTAACATGAAAACAAAGCAAGCAGAGAGCAACTCACATGCTATGCTTGTTGCAAACATAGAAAACAGACACCCTATCATGAGAATCTCAGAAATCACTGCTTGAAGCAGAGAAATGCCGCATACATGCTGTGCTTGTTGCAAACATGGAAAAGAGCACCCTAGCATCAGAATCTCAGAAATCACTGACAGAAGCAAGGAAATGCTGCATACATGCTATACTTGTTGCAAACATGTAAAACAGACACCCTAACATCAGAATCTCAGAAATCACTGATAGAAGCAGAGAAATGCTGCAGGAGCATGTTTGCTTGCTAGAACAAGTGAAAAACACATATATGCGGTGCACAGTTGAAACCGATGAAAAGAAATATACAGCGAGAGATGTGCGCGCTCTTCTCACAAAGTAGAGCTTGTTCAACTTTACAGCTTGTAACATGAAAACAATGCAAGCAGAGAGCAACCCACATGCTGATCTTGTTGCAAATACGGAAAACCGACAGCCTAGCATGAGAATCTCAGAAATCACGGATAGAAGCAGAGAAATGCTGAATACATGCTGTACTTGTTGCAAACATGGAAAACAGACGCCTCACCGTCAGAATCTCAGAAATCATGGATAGAAGCAGAGAAATGCTGCAGGAGCATGTTTGCTGTCTAGAACAAGTGAAAAACACACATCTGCTGCGCGGGGTGCAAACCGATGAAAAGGAGCATACACAGAGAGCTGTGCGAACTGTTCTCGCAAAGTAGAGCTTGTTGGACTTTACAGCTTGTAACATGAAAACAAAGCAAGCAGAGAGCAACCCACGTGCTGTACTTGTTGCAAACATGGAAAACAGACACCCTTGAATCAGAATCTCAGAAATCCCTGCTAGAAAGACAGAAATGCTGCATACATGCTGTACTTGTTGCAAACATGGAAAACAGACACCCTAGCATCCGAATCACAGAAATCACTGTTAGAAGCAGAGAAATGCTGCAGGAGCATGTTTGCTTCCTAGAACAAGTGAAAAACGCACATATGCTGTGCACAGTGCAAAACCGATGAAAAGAAGCATACACAGCTGGAGCTGTGCGCACAGTTCTCGCAAAGTAGGGCTTGTTCTACTTTACAGCTTGTAACATGAAAACAAAGCAAGCAGAGAGCAACCCACATGCTGTACTTGCTGCAAACATGGAGAACAGACAGATTAGCATCAGAATCTCAGAAATCACTGATAGAAGCAGAGAAATGCTGCAGGAGCATGTTTGCTTCTTAGAACAAGTGAGAAACGCACATATGCTGTGCACAGTGCAAACCGATGAAAAGAAGCATACACAGCGAGAGCTGAGCGCACTGTTCTTGTAAAGTAGGGCTTGTTCAACTTTACAGCTTCTAACATGAAAACAAAGCGAGCAGAGAGCAACCCACATGCTGTACTTGTTGCACACATGGAAAACAGACAGACTAGCATCAGAATCTGAGAAATCACTGCTAGAAAGAGAGAAATGCTGCATACATGCTGTACTTGTTGCAAACATGGAAAGCAGACACCCTAGCATCAGAATCTCAGAAAACACTCATAGAAGCAGAGAAATGCTGCATATATGCTGTACTTGTTGCAATCGTGTAAAACAGACACCCTTGAATCAGAATCGCAGAAATCACTGATAGAAGCAGGGAAATGCTGTATACATGCTGTACTCGTTGAAAACATGGAAAACAGACACCCTAGCATCAGAATCTCAAAATTACTGCTAGATACAGAGAAATGCTGCATACATGGTGTTCTTGTTGCAAACTGTCACTGTGTCCGTCCTCACGCTTGCAGCGCTCGCAGGCTAGCTCAGTTAGACACTGCAGCAGCGTAGAAGGGTCGGGGCAGCACGTCGGACGAGCCGCCTCCTCCCCCGTGGGATCTTAATTCCCCCGCAGCAGCAGCGAGTGAATCGATGTAGAATGCAATCGCGGTGGCCAAAAAAGGGCGACTCCTCCAGGCAGGGCAAAACTGTGTTTATTGCAGGGAGATAGAGCACGGAGCTCAGCACCCCCTGATCCCCTGCCCAGAAGAGCAGGGATCAAAGCTTGACAGGCACTTATAAAGAGGGGAGTGCTGACAACGGGTCAGCCAACCAGGGAACACGGGGGTGGTAACAGGGGTGTCAACCTTGGAACCATTAACGAATCACAGAAGGGTAGAAGGGCATTCCCCGGGCACCAGCCTATCACTCGATGCCTCTCCTGGGTCTTTCCAGAATCCAGGGAAGGATCCCGAAGTGACAGAGAGGGCAACCACGAGGCGGGGGGGGGGGGGGGGGCCCCGCGGAGCTGAGAAGGACAGGTGCAGGGAAGAAATGGTTGACAGAAAACGTCTACTTATACAACTAACTCATAAGGGGGAAAACTATTACAAAACACAGGGGGGTACAAGGAACAAACCATTACAAAAAACTCAATATAAATTACATTAAATAAATAAAAACAAAATGCACACCACCACATCTCCCCCTTTTCTGTCCTTAAAGAGGAGGTGACTTGGAATGGGGGAGGTAGATATTCGGACGCCGGGTAGATCTCCGTGAACCATCCCTGTCAGGTCGTATACCCCAGTCCATGATTTTCTTCGTCGGGGTTCCGGTCGTCGTCCTCTTCACGGTCCCACTCCAGCTCTTCCTCCATCTCCAATCCATCCTTCCCAGGTGGCACGGTGAGATGATTTATGGTGGGGGTGTGAGTGGTGGCAGAAACCAAATTATACAACATTCTTTTGATTATACCAAACACAATCAGAGTTAACATTAAAATAAACAAACACAACAAAACTGTCTTTATAATTGATGAAACCCAGCCAGAAATTCCCCAATTGGTGAAAATCCCGCCCAGCCAATCGTCAGTCTCCCGTTTGATGTTTCCACAGGGAGACAAAGACTGAGCGTCAATATGGCTCCAAGGATCAGATAACTCTACCTTGGAGTAGGGGATCCGGCTGGGAAAGACTTCATCATTGTAACTGAAAGACAACTAAATACAAAGGTTACCAAACATAATAATAGACGGGGATTACATAAATTCAGGACAGTTAGAAAAAGGGAGCTCCGCCCAGGAATGTTGTTGTTCCTTCCTCTTTCGCCTCCACGCTGCCTCCGCTACCTGTGGACTGGTCACCCTTTTTGATCCTGAGCCCTTAGGGACGTAGGGCCTTACCCATTTTGATGGAATCCACATTGGCCCCGTGGGGGTGGACACGCAAGCGTACCCACGTCCCCACGTGACCAGGTCATGAGGCCCTTCCGTCCTTCTAGATTCAGGATCCCTGACCATGACTGGCGGCCTGTCTTTGATGGAAAAAGACGCTTTATCGTTAAAATGCCGCACCACGGGTGGATTTAAACCTTCGAAAGAACAATTTAAAAAGTTGATGGTGAAAAGCGCCCTGGCCAGCCTAACAGACGGTGTTTCTGTCTTGAGGACCCGCTGCTGCTGATGTAAAACTCTCTTGATATTTTGATGGGTCCTCTCCACCACGGCTTGACCTGTGGGGGAGTGGGGGATGCCGGTCTTATGCTTCACCCCCCATTGCTGCAGGAAGCTGCAGAGCTCCCTGGATTTGTACACCGGGCCGTTATCTGTCTTTAGTTCTCTCGGGATACCCATAAAGGAGAAGGCATGGATAAGGTGTTTAAGGACGTCCCCTGCCTTCTCTCCTGTGTGGCAGAAGCAAAGACTGCTCCAGAGAAGGTATCTACAGACACATGAATATACTTTTGACGGCCAAATTCAGGGAAGTGAGTGACATCTGTTTGCCACACCTCACAGCTTTTGAGCCCCCGGGGATTAACCCCCGCATGCAAAGTTGGGATCGCATGTCGGGAGCAGGACGGACACGCAGCCACGATGGCCTTGGCCTGTTCCCGCGTTAGGTGGAAGCGGCGAACAAGGCCAGGCGCGTTCTGGTGGAACAGTTGGTGACTGAGTTTAGCCTGTTGGAAGATGTTTGGCAGAGGGGCCATCTCGGCAGGGGCAGCGAGGGCATCCGCCTTCCTGTTTCCCTCCGCAATGAACCCCGGCAAATCCGTGTGTGACCTTGTGTGCATTACAAAAAATGGTTGCTTTCGGTGGGAGACTAGTTTAACTAATTTCGAGAGCAACTCATACAGAGCGATGTTGGACACTTCTTGCAAGACAGCTTGCTCCGCTCTAGACACCACCCCCGCAACATATGCGGAGTCTGTGACCAGATTAAAAGGTTCTGAAAACCTCTCAAATGCCCTAACGACTGCGGCCAACTCAGCAACCTGAGGTGATCCTTCCACCTCAGCGATATCAGCCTCCCACTTCTGAGTTTGAGGGTCCTTCCAAGTCAAGACCGACTTGTGGGACCTTCCAGACGCGTCTGTAAAAACGGTTAAGGCCTTGAGTGGTCTTCTGCTTTGAACCTCCTTGAGTGACAATACAAATTTGACATCCTGATTGAAAATTTTGTGGGCAGGCTGATGAATTGAAATTTGCCCAGCAAAGGAGTCTAGAGCAAACTGTAACGCTTTGTTCTCCTAAAGCAAGTGTTCCAACATTGATTTCGAAATTTGGCCCGAGCATAATCCAAGTGGGATGTGAATGCATGCAAAGTCACATCCTGCCAATCCTCTGATCCGAAGCCTTGCTTTCGGATCAGGTCAGCCACCAACTCTTGCGGCTGGGTCATCCTTTTGGACCGGTGGTGACTCAGGAAGACACACTCTATGATGGAGAGTGGATCTTTCCCGTCTCGGTCCTTTTTCGGGATGTCCCTCCACTGGAAGATCATCCCGTGGAGGTGTGGTAACTTCCCTATGATGATAAATTTGAAAGGCAGCTCGGGGTCAAATCTGTGAGCTTGCCTTGAGGATATTGCATCCTGAATCCTCTCCAGAGCTTTCTCCGCCTCTGGGGCAAGAACCCTAGGAGAACTAAGCTCCTCTCCCCCTTTCAGTAAATTGAAAAGAGGGGCTAAGTCCTCGGTGGTCAGACCTAGCCAGGGTCTTACCCAATTCAAAGCCCCACACAGTTGGTGGACATCCGCGAGAGTACTCACTTTTGTTTTGATGGCCAATTTTTGCGGCACAATGGTCAGCTTGCTGATCTCCAGCCCGAGGTACTTCCATGGTGGCATCCGTTGAACTTTCTCCTCCTGCAGCTCGAACCCTGCAGCAATCAATGCATTGATTGTCAGGTCAAGAGCGTGTGTAAGTTCATCGTCGTTTGGGGCGCACACCTGGACATCATCCACATAGTGATGGATGATAGCCTGGCTCGTGGCTGCGCAGACAGGGGACAGCAAGGAGGCAACATACCACTGGCAGATAACTGGACTGTTCTTCATTCCCTGAGGGAGTACCCGCCAGTGATATCGCTTCCTTGGGGCTTCCCGGTTGATGGTAGGTACCGAGAAGGCAAAACATGGGGCATCGTCCGGGTGTAGGGGAATATGGAAAAAGCAGTCTTTTATATCTATTATTGCCAATTGCCAGTTTTGGGGGAGCATAGTTGGGGAAGGCATCCCAGGTTGGAGGGACCCCATGTCTTCAATTACATTGTTAATTTGGCGGAGGTCTTGGAGGAGGCGCCACTTGTCCTTCCCCGGCTTTTGAATGAAAAAAATCGGAGAATTCCAAGGGCTGTCTGTTTCGACAATATGTCCTTTACGTAATTGCTTTTCCACAAGCTCCTCGAGTGCTTTTAATTTTGTTTTGACAGCGGCCATTGCTCCACCCAAACTGGATCATTAGTCAGCCAATTTAGTTTTTTGGTGGGATGCTCTCCAATGGCCGTGGTTGAAATTTCCACTGAGGGGTCAGGTATGTCAATCTTGACCCCCCATTGAGACATGAGATCTCTTCCAAGCAGAGGTTCCTTGTAATTCAAAACGAAAGGGCGTATGTTCGCCAATTGCCCTGTCGGCCCCCTAATTTGTACTATGCTCTTAGATTGTTGTGCCAATTGCGACCCTCCTACACCTTGGACTTGTCCAGCCACATCTTGCAGAGCCCAATATGACGGCCAATCCTGGGCTGGCACAATCGTTATGTCTGCCCCGCTGTCTAAAAGACCCCGGATGTTCAGGGTTTCCCCACCCACCGTGAACTCACACGCTACCCGGGGCCTCTCTTCTGTCATGGCTTGCACTGGGCAAGCCACCGGGACTGTCGATGTTTTGCTTGGTCCCCGGGTAGGGATGATTTGGGCGATGATTTAGCCTTTCGGGAGAAATGTCGGCGGATGGGTGCATCGCAGCCAGAGAACGAGCTTCCCAGGGTCGTTGACCAACACCCCTGGGAGAATCTCGATCTCTTGCGGGGTGTACTTAAAATCCCCGATGACAATGAACTCCTTCCCTAGGACTGGCCAGGCACTCCGCTCCTTGATGTTTAAGGAGAGGAAGGTCCACTCCGTGGTCCTTAAGTACATGGCCTCAGAAAGCTGTAACTTAAAAGGCTCATGCCTAGAGGTGGTAACAAGAATCTGTTTGGTTAAGTCATGGTCAGTTTGAAATGTCTTATCAGGTAATTTGTCCAGTCCGGTAGTTTTAGTTCCTTTAGGCAGCATTTCATTGGCGCTCACTTTCTCTTCCCTTTCTCCCACTGCCTGGTCCGCCCTATTTTTATCATAGCGCCGGGTAGACCTGAGCTCCTCCTTTAGTTTAACTGGCGGGGGCCTCCACCCTCCGCCCCTGTTCTCCCTCCTCCCCCCCCTCCCCCTTTTTTGATCTTCAATGCCTCAATATCTTCCCTTAATGGGCAGTTGTTTGCCCAGTGCCCCGGCTCCCGGCATATAAGACATCTATTCCTTTGCGGAACATGCGGCCTGCGGTTTGGGTCTCTGGTGGAGAACGACCGATTGCCAGTGATGGTAGCTATTCTAGGTTGTTTTTGTTTTGGGTCCGGTTCGTTACCCTGCATAAAAGGAACCTTCAGCTGGCACACCCTGAGCATGTCCTGAATGGTAGGAGGGGGGTCCAAGGGTAAACTCAAAATTGCATTTCTGCATAAACCATTCGCATTTGCGAACACCATTTCCCTTAGGATACCACCCCTCACTGCCACGTCCAATACTTGAACTTCAATAGCTCGGGTGAGCCTTTCTAGAACCTTGGTAAATGGTTCTTTTGTGTCTTGAATGATCTTATAATAAGGCACTACCGGACCCTCTGGCATCATACTAACGAATGCAGTCACCGCATGTTCCCGCACTAAATTGAGGGCTTTAATTGGAATAGATGATGCTTGGTCCGTTGGACCCACCCACCTTCCCTCACCCATAAGGTGTTCCAGAGTGAGGGCACCCCCATCCTCGTCGACCGCTGTCTCTGGGTCGACGAGGTGACCCGGAAATGCGTCCTTAAGCAGCTGCTTCCACGTTGCTTCCCACAGCATGAACTCCGTGGAGTCCATCAGGCAGGAAAACAACTGCTTGAGATCAGCAGGAATAACCACGGCTCCCTCGAGATTAGAGCGTAGCAGTCCCCTAAAATAGGGGCTGTCCCGTCCATAATCCCGATGGGCCTTGCACAGGTCCCGGATGGTAGCTTGGGAGAATGGGTGATGGACCGCACGAATGTTGTGCCCTCCTCGGGAGGCTTTGTAAGTGACTGGGGCTAATGAGGGGATTGGGTGAGGCAGCTGGGCCTCAGTAGACACAGGCCCCGGCCCCAACCCCCCTGGTTCCAGACCGTGGGAACCGGGCGGGGGAGCGTGGGAACCAGCAGCCCAGGAGGCGTGTCTTTCGGTGGGGGGAGTGGTCTGGGAAGACACCAAAGACTTCTGGGCGTTTCCCTGGGAGGGGCAAACAGGAGGAGCTGTGGGAGTGGTCTTGGGAGTGCGAGGATGCATGGGTGGAGCCTTCTGGGGGATAGGAGGGGCCGAGGAGAGAAAGGCGTTGGGCTGATCAAGGGAGGGACAAAAGGGATTGAAAGAAGGAGGATAGGGGGATGGGGAGGATTGTGCCATGTGGCCCCCTCCATCTTGGGGACAAGGGCTGGGGCCTCCATTTTGTGTTGGCCCCTCTGAAACACTAAAATGAACTTTGGGTTTATTAACTAGGGAATATGAGGGTGGGTGAGATTCTCGAGCAGCCCGGCCAGGGCTGCCCGAGAAGCCCTGAGCAGTCTAGCTAGGACTACCCAGGCAAGGGGATCGGGGAGTCCTGGGGAGGCCTGAGCCAGCAGGCAGAGGTCCTGCTGCCCCCCTCAGGGTTCCCTTCTGGGGACACGAGGGAAGGGATTGGGATTGGGGTGAACAGGGGGAAGGTTGTTTCTGTTTCTGCACCCCTTTCACTATTTTTACTGTTGCAGCTGAAAGCTGCGTGGCCAAATTAAAAAATTCTGAAGCTTTTTTGTCTCCGGAGAGAGCCAAATTATGTATTTTATTATTTACAGCCCTCCAAAATTTAGGGCTGTACACTTGCTCCGGAGATATCTGAGGGAAATGCAGAAACAGCCACCGAACTAACTTTTTTATCTCGTCTTTAGTAACTTTTAAATTAGCGAGCTCAACTAGGGAAATTAAACTATTACACAATCCCTTCTGAGCAGCTGAGAGTTGAGCACCCATCTCTCTGAAGCCTGCCGCCCACCCACAGTAACTCAGGCAAAAGTAAAATGTAACAAAATAGCAAACCGCCGACCAACTCTTAAAACCGGGTTATTGCGAAACCGACAAAGCCCGGGGAGCCGCGATGAAGAAAAAAAAACTGGTGGCTTTAAAACCTTCAGGGTCTTCACTCTCCCGAACTCCGAGCCACTGTCCTTAAATTAAATTTTAAAGAACAGAAAAAAACCAAAGCACGTTCCGAGGAGGGATCCCTCAGGGGCGTGGGGCAAACCTCCCCCGCCCTGAGCTGCGCAGCCTTAGGGTCTTCTTTCCCCGAAGAACCCTCCTTTAAAGTAAGTCTCCTCCCGAAGGGCAACTTACTCCCTCCTGGAACCAAATAAAACCTGATGGTGTGGATTCGACCACCTGAAGAGGACCCTCTGGGTGCTAAGGGGTTCCCTCTTCTCCCCTGCGAGCGTGGTCTGAGCTGCTCCAGCAAGGGTAGCGGGGCGTCCAAGGATTCTTCGGCCGGACTTCTTTCCGACCCAAATCCGGGCCGCGGGGTCAGCCACGTGGCCCCACGTTAGGCGGCAAACCGCTGTCGCTGTGTCCGTCCTCGCGCTTGCAGTGCTCGCAGGCTAGCTCAGTTAGACACTGCAGCAGCGTAGAGGGGTCGGGGCGGCACGTCGGACGAGCCGCCTCCTCCCCCGTGGGATCTTAATTCCCCCACAGCAGCAGCGATTGGATCGATGTAGAACGCAACCGCGGTGGCCAAAGAAAGGGCGACTCCTGTAGGCAGGGCAAAACAATGTTTATTGCAGGGAGATAGAGCACGGAGCTCAGCACCCCCTGATCCCCTGCCCAGAAGAGCAGGGATCAAAGCTTGACAGGCACTTATAAAGAGGGGAGTGCTGACAACGGGTCAGCCAACCAGGGAACACGGGGGTGGTAACAGGGGTGACAACCTTGGAACCATTAACGAATCACAGAAGGGTAGGAGGGCATTCCCCGGGCACCAGCCTATCACTCGATGCCTCTCCTGAATCTTTCCAGAATCCAGGGAAGGATCTCGAAGTGACAGACAGGGCAACCACGAGGAGGGGGTGGGGGGGGGGGGGAAGCTGAGAGGGACAGGTGCAGGGAAGAAATGATTGACAGAAAACGTCTACTTATACAACTAACTCATAAGGGGGAAAACGATTACAAAACACAGCGGGGTACAAAGAACAAACCATTACAAAAAACTCGATATAAATTACAATGTAAAACAGGCAGCCAAGCATCAGAATCTCAGAAATCACTGATAGATACAGAGAAATGCTGCATACATGTTGTACTTGTTGCAAACATGGAAAACAGACATCTTAGCATCAGAACCACAGAAATCACTGATAGAAGCAGAGAAATGCCGCAGGAGTATGTTTGCTTGCTAGAACAATAGGAAAACACACATATGCTGTGCACAGTTGAAACCGATGAAAAGAAGCATAGACAGCGATAGCTGTGCGCACAGTTCTCGCAAAGTAGGGCTTCTTCTGCTTTACAGCTTGTAACATGAAAACAAAGCAAGCAAAGAGCTACCCACATGCTGTACTTGTTGCAAACATGGAAAACAGACGACCTAGCGTCAGAATCTCAGAAATCACTGATAGAAGCAGAGAAATGCTGACGGAGCAGGTTTGCTTGCTAGAACAAGTGAAAAACACACATCTGCTGTGCACAGTGCAAAGCGATGAAAAGAAGGATACAGAGTGAGAG